>JBAMJV010005451.1:0-105000 GCA_037951105.1 Echinarachnius parma
CTAAAACAAAAACTACACGACCAAAATTAATGTTCTTGGTATCGTTTTTCATTGAAAAAGACACCCTATCCGATGGACATATATAGTTTGGTACTATATTTTGGGAAGTGCCCCGTTCCGTTTTTTGGGGGCCACCCTGTATAGGGCTCAGTATGTCACTAAGCATTTAGTCTGCACAATATACTGTGTTGGACTGACCAGATAACGGGTGGTTAGGTCGGATTTTAATGATGGACACGCAGCGTCTAGTAGGATCTTAATTACAACGATTGATTATAAATTACTCCGTATACTGTGGGAACTATTACATTCTTAATAACCGCCAATATTACAAACAACAAACACGATTATCATACTAATTGTGACCGGCTCTGGCAAAACCAGCAACTTTGACACAAAATGTAAAATTGAGCTTTTGATATGATGTTGTTGTGTGGAGTTTTCTTTTTATTTTGAGACCATGTTTATGGCGATTGGACAAAAGTTGAAGAAGTTATGATTATTGGATAATTTTTCTTATTCTGCTAAAACAATAAAGATAATTGAGGTTCAACACTCAGTTCAAATTACATGTTATTCTTGATTTAATCCTACAGTGTCCTAATATACAGCCATTTCCCCAATAATATTTCGGGATTTGCATATCTCATTAGAAACGAGAAAAGTTGATTAATATGATACTAAAATGTCAATTTCGTCCCTGAGGTATATTTTGGACCTTTTCAGGCAATTCACGCAAAATCGTAAATGCGGCGAAGAAGTTGCTGGTTTTGCAAGAGCCGGTCTCAATTATGATGATGATCATCATCAGTTGGCAGCAGCAGCAACAACAACAATTAAAGGAATGGTTCGGACGATTTCAAAATAAATGTACCAGAATCTAAACAAGTTACTGCAATTTTTTGTCGGCAATTTTGATATTCATTGTCCATTTTCTGTACGCTTGCGATTTTTATCATGTGATCGCGTGACTCGTCAGCCTCACTTTGATTTGTATAGGCAGCAAAGTGAGGCATCGACGTCACGAATATTGCATTCTGGGATAGATCCCACTGGCGGCAGATTCGATCAAGAACTGTTACCTTGTTTAGTCTAAAAGTGAGTGTGAATGATCCAGTTGGTCTTCTTTCATCGGGACAAAGGCAATATGTTGAAACAATATTGTTTCTTTGATTAGTGAATGCTGAACATTGTCCGAACCCATCCTTTAATATTCTAATCGATACCATCATCAACTTCATCATAATCATAATCGTAAGCATAAATGTCACTATTATCAAGATCATCATAAGCAGCAGCTGCATCATCTCAATCATCGTCAGAACTCATAACCACCATAATTATCGCCATCATCGTCACTGCCATTATACTTAATTCCACTATATCAAACATATCAATTGCGTATCAAAATGATCATCGTCAAAAAGCATTACATAATCCATCATTGAACACTCTCCATCATAATTGTTAACGCAGTGGTTTTTACCGTTCATCATCATCATCATCATCATCATTGTAAACACGTCTCAATCCTGGGGGCGGGAAGGTTAGGGGGGTTGGGGTACATGCCTGGACCAGTGACCCCAAGTGAAAATATTTGTATTGTGTATTTGTTTTGTTATGTTTTGTATTGTTCTTATTTTGTATTCTGTATTTCTTTTTGTTTGTTTGTTTGTTTTTTTTATTGGGGAGGGGGGGGGGGGGGGGGGGGAACATATCCACTAACCACCCCCCCCCCCCCCCCCTACACACACCCTCTTATTCAATTAATTTCAAAATGAGGATGAACATCGGCGGATATAATGCTAAAGAGGTGAAAGTACAGTACGTTATTCAATAGAAGGCCAAATTAGAGTATAATTCAAATAAAGTTGCATGGGCGGAGACATTTATATTCTGGTCAAAACAAGGAATTACTCTTGTCTATGTGTTATTTGTGTAATTCGGTTTCAAACAAAAAGTGAGACATCCTTTATCATCATGCCCTTTAAATTAAGATACCACTGGATTAATAGGTTTAAAGATAAAAAAAAAAAAAAAAAAAAATAAGAATACTAAGAATAATAATTAGGGTTTTGGTTGGATTACATTTAAAAAAAAAGTTAATTGAATAAAGCGTGGAATGATAATCATTCCCTTTTCAATGCGTTCATAGTTGTAAAATTTGATTTCAAAATATTGTATTTAATATATCGTTTAGCCCGGCGATATATTGAACAAATACATAAAATGCTTGTACAATTCTTTCAAAATATTTCAAAGAGGTTTTTAAATAGTTGATGATGATATTCATATTTAAACATTATTTTAACAAATCATCACATGCACAATTGTGTATGAATTATGGTTGAAACCAATGTTTTTTTTAATTTTTATAAAGAGCGCCCGCTTGTGTTTTAATGGCTCAATTTTAATGAAAATAGGCTTTTTACTTTTTTAGTCGTTTTTCATTTGTCATTCCTTTGGAGCATGGTGAAGTTACAAGTATTTGTTTGAAATGTTATTATGCAGGTTTTGGTTACTAAAGCCATGGTCTCATCCGACCCACGTAGGCGTAGCGCACACGTAGAGCAGTAATTTTTCATACGCGCCCCTGTTCTCTACGTGGGCAAATTCTACCTGGGAGTGGTCACATCCACCTATGTCTGGTCCACGTAGAAAGTTCATTTGTTCGTTCGCGTGGGCAATGTGGGGGTAGTACGTGGGTGCTACGTGGATGGCGCGCCGGTGCTAGGCGGGCAAGACGAGGGGGGTCATTTTAAGATCGTTTTTACACGAGATGGCAATCATGATTGGAATCATTTTTAAAATCACGGTGATTCTGTTGCCTTGCTTTTACACGACGAAAAATAATTCGCGCGAACTGTGATTACAATCGCGTTTCTGGAGACGTATCTGTCAATTAATAATCAAGCAGCTTTTAAAAGTCTTATTTTGGGTGACTGCAATTACGATTGGAGTCATTTTCACTCCAATCATTGTATTTTTGACCATGTAAACGCAAACTAGAATCACGAATCGCGAAACTCGAATAGTGGTCCAGAGGTGGGTTTTAATCAAGATTTAGTCAAATTTACAGTGCTAATCGGTAGTGTAAACGGCTTGACCTCCAAAACATGATTTGGGAGGAGGAGCTTGCGTGACCTTACGGGGACCTTACATGCACTTCCGCCGATAAACCGGGCGCTCTTCGCTTCGAATGCAGTCATGCAGTGAAGTACTGTAGTGTTTTCCTTGTTTGATTGACAGATACGTCTCCAGTAACAAGATTGTAATGACAGTTTGCGTGAGGTCTTTCGTCGTGTAAAAGCAAGGCAGCATAATCACCGTGATGTAAACATGATTGAAATCATCAATACAAAATACAATATAACAATACAAAATACAATATAACAATACAAAATACAATATATAAATACAAAATACAATATATAAATACAAAATACAACATAAATACAAAATACAATGACCAATACAAATCGCAAATTCTACCTACGTGCCCCCCACGCACCATCCACGCACCAGCTACGCGGTAGCCGCGACAAATCATCGTAGACTAAAAATTGTGCATGTCCAATTTTTCTCTACGTAGACAAATGAATGCTACGCGGAGGTCAGGTATCTTGAAACTACTTGCGTCGTGCGCACGGGCCACCCGCAAGGGGCCGCGCACAGCCCAAAAGTATCTACGTGGACTCCTCGCTACGCCTACGCGGGTCGGATGAGACCATGGCTGGGAGTGGTCGTATCATCTACGCCTGGTCTACGTAGACAATTTGTTTAATCAAGGTTTTCGCGTGGGCAGTGCGTAGGTAGTACGCGGGTGCTACGTGGGTACCGCGAAGGTGTTACGTGTGCATGGCGAGGGGGGAGTGGTGATCGCGTGGGCAGTGCGTGCGTAGTGAGTGCGTAGCTACGTGCGTGGCGCCCAGGGGCTACGTGGGTGTTTCTCTAGCTTTTATTCCCTGCAAATAACTAAGAAAATTATCAAGTATTACCCACGAACCCCGAACGTGCCCCCTACGTGCCCCGCACGCAAGCACCCACGCACCAGTCACGCGGTAGCTGCAACAAATCATCGCAGACAAAAATTGTGCATGTCAATTTGTCTCGACGAAGGAAAATTTAGGCTACGTAAGGGTCAGGTAGCTTGAAATTACGTGCGTAGTGCGCGCGGGCCATCCACGTAGGATCACTTACACCCCAAAATCTCTACGTAGATCCCACGCTACGTCAACGTGGGTCGGATGAGACCATGGCTTAAAGCACAGCCTTACCAAAACTGTATTACCCCTTTAAGACGAACTGAACATGCCAAAGTGTATAGCTTGGCTTATGATCACACTATGATGACCGTAATATATATCCCGAATAGGATCCTGTACTGGGGGGGGGGGGGGGGGGGGTAAGTCTATACCCCCCCCCCCCCCACACACACACACACACACACACACACCTTCCCCACATTCACTGTCTAGGGAACAAGATTTTATACAACTAAAAGCCAAATACCAGTATCGGAGAACGCCCTAAACATAATGCTAAAACATGCTTTAATCACTTACAACAATATTGATCAAATACTTTGTTTAACGGCCAAACAAAGGTAACATTCCAACATTTGTTAATGTGCGTTTACACATACTTATTATTCACATTTTGATCATCGTTACGTTAAAATCATCATATTCTTCATCACCATCCACATCATCAACATAATGACACTCATCATAATATTCATCCACATCTTCCACACTATAATCAAACGCATCACCAACATACCGGTAACCATTGTCACCATTAGCATCATAACCAGCACCATACAAGTACGGTTATTATAATTAAAGGGAAATTACAGTTGTAATTCAATGACGGGGTTAAGTTACAGGGTTGTTTTCGTTCAAATAACAGTTGGTAAAGATTTAGTTCAGTTTCGATTCGATAGTACAGTTTCGGCAAACTAAATATTAGTAACCGAAACCTGCACCATAACAGTACAAGCTAAAATAACTTACCATGCTCGAAAGGTAAACACAAATTACAAACGACCAAGTTAACATCATTTATTATTCAAACAGAGCCATAACAAAGCAAAATGGCGCTCTCTTAAAAGCATTGGTACCCAAAACATTTTGTTTTTAAATGTTCATGTGACATTTTTTTCTAAAATAATGATTAAATTGAAAGATCATCAACAACTATTTAAAAACTACTTTTGCAAATGTTTGATGTAAGCATTTTGTATGTTGTGTATCTGCCAGTTCAACATTTTGTAATTATTGTGGGGCCCCACGATAATTACAAATAGTTATATTTTGGGATATTTTAGCTCTTCTGAATCGATTTTGATCAATAAAGTTTATAATGTCATTAAAATGTTTTTTTCTTCCAAATATGACACTCAGTTTTTCATTATCTAACAAAACAAAATATCTTGTTGCGCCATCTGTACCAAAATTGAACTATCCCTTTTACACAAGGGGGTGCCCTCCAGACACCTACCGTTTTGAAATAGGTTTTCATCAAAATATGTGACTCAGATGTTTGGTAAACAATATTTTTTTAAAGAGAGATCCTCAAAAAAAATGTTCAAATCATATTATTCTATTTTCAGAAATGGGTAGGACGTAAACATTTATGTTTAATGATTAATTAATTGGTGATTCCGAACAGATATGTTTATCGATATTTAAGCCGTTTCTAAACCGATTTTGAATCAAACAAAGTTGATGATTCATTTGTAAGCCTAATAAGCATTATTAAAGGGGACCACCAGGCAAAGGACAACACATTATTATATGTTTTGGTACCGTTTTGTGATATCAAATAGATACCCAACATTTTGCAAAGGGTTGTGTAATTCATAAACAAAGCAATTCATTTCCACCACTTACGGAACCACGGCTATCTCGTGGTTCCACACGGGCCAGGCATTTGCGAGTGCGCCAATGCAATTCACGTGTACGTCAATAGAATCCCGGATGATTCGTTCGCTCTGCATAGAGCGCCGCTGGCTCTGCTCGCATAATAGTCTGCGCATTCAGACCGCATGACCGCATGGCTGAGAATGGTGATGCGTTTTCCAATTATACATTTTTTCTGAAAACATATTTTTGTGAACTTATTGAAGGAATGGAATACTAAAGATGTTACCTTTTTATAAAAAGATTATTATTTTTGGGTGGTGGTACCCTTTAATATCGTTAGTATCCGTGGTCTTGGCCGTGGATATTACGCTCCTTTATGCCCTAGTCACACCTCTGCGCGTTTTGGTTGCGTATTGCTGCCATAGGCGGAGTATATCTGATCAATATGCAGCTGTATTTAGCAATACACGGTTAATTTGAAGGAACCAGTCAAACTATTGCATAACTAGCACCTAGGTAGCTCGCATGCCGCTTGTCGCTCACAAACCATTGCTTTACACGTGACACACATAATATACAACACACATTTAAGTAGTGATTTGGACAGATTCCCGTAATAACATTTTCCTTGGACACGTATCTCTGCCAATCCGGCGGCTGCAAACTATTTAACCCTTAAAGGGCCGGGCTATTTGAGGTCTTCAGCAGGCCGGGGGGGGGGGGCATTATGCCCCCCCCCCCCCCCTAAGATCTCGGCCGCGGAGCGGCCGATCGCCGTGAAAATTTGCACGCATGATGAGTGAAGTGTATAGAATACAATGGTAATTTTAATTTTGTTGAAAAATTCATTAATTTGCATATGTATGGTAATTTATGCAAATAAGGTCATGAAATTCATATTTTTTACCCATAAATCATATATTCTTCATAATTAAACATTGGTTTTCACTTCATATATTCTTTAGAGCATTTAGAATAATAATACGACAAAAAAATTAGGAAGAGCCAGGTTCTTCCTTATGTTTTCTATTGTTTTTATAATTTATTATGTATTTCTTTGTTTTTTAACTTATGTATTGTATTGTTTTTGTTGTTTATTTCATTTCTAACTATAATTCAACTATTTTGAACCCCAAAACAAACATATGAAATGTAAACAAGACCAAATAACCAATGATATACTTCTTTTTACGAAAACTGATATTTCCATATATGTTTTGTACACAAATCACGAAATTGAGCGATTTTCGGGCTGACATGCATGGACAAAAAGTCACGTGACTTTGTAACCGTAGGTCCGATTTTCAATTTTGTTTGTTTTAAAATATGCGCAAGACCCAAAAGAAAAAAGTCACCAAGCAGCGGCGCGTCATCTTACCGCGTTTTTGAGCAATACAAAACATCGCGGAGGGGGGGGGGGGGGGGGCATTATGGCCCCCCCGGCCTTATTAGGGTTAAGTGAACGGCGCGTAGTCGATGCGCAGCGTAGCAATCGACCAACGCAGGCCTCTGCACTAAAAGGCGTAATAAGTGCGTAGTGAGCACGTTCCATTTCGCGCAACAGCTATTCGGTATGTCTGTGTCATGGTAATATGAAGCAATATGCAATCAAATATGGAAGAGTGTGACCGAGGCATTTCGTGGCGTAGCAACTATTTATTTGATATAACACACAACACAAACATAAATGGGAAATCCTTATTAAAAAAATGAATTAAAACATTTGATCCTCCAATTTATTCGAAATCAGTATGACCATGGTACGCCACTCTTTCCGTCAGTTCAGTGCAGTAGTATACCTGCTGCGAATAATCCCCCTTGTGTCTAGAATATGCTGTTATTCATCACTTTTCCCCTTATGCTGATCGAACATACCTGAGCTTAAATGGATAGCTGATTTTTGGTAAAGAGAGTACAGGTTTGGTCAAACTGAATGTTAGTAACTAAAACCTGCACCATTGCATGATAAACTTCTATTTATAACTTCTATATGCTAGAAAAGAAATACAAACATACATGACTAAGTAAATAGCCTGTTATCATTTAAAAAAAAATAAAAAATAGGGTGCTCTCTGAACACTCATCGGTTTTAATGTAGGCCTAATGTTTCGTTGAAATAGTGATTAGATAGAGAAATAATGAATAACTATTGAAAAACCTGATTTTGTACATGGTTGAAAAGAGGAAGCATTATTAAAATTTTGTTTGCGACAGGTTAAAAATTAACCAATAATTGTGGGGCCCCACAATTATTACAAATGGTTATGTTTATGGATGTTTCAGTCATTTCTGAATCGATTTTGATAAACAAAATGAAGTCATTCTGTCATTATTATTGTATGCTCTTCCCAATTTGACACTCGGTTTTTCATTATCGCACAAAACATATATTGTGTGTAGCACCCTCAATACCAAAACTCAACTGTCCATTTAATATATAATTATGTCGTTGATTTTTCACGTACTATTCTTCAACAGATAATGTCTATTGAAATCCAAACTCCACGCTTGACATCTACCCTACCGGACAGACTTGGTGATGGCCTCCAGTCTTTCTCAAACCTTCAGCAGTTGACCATCGCAGACCCAATAATCGTTACTTCGCTGCCTCAATTGACCAGCATTAGATGCTTAAGGTTCCTTGGCCTACCACGGGAGTGCGGAGACTGGTCATGGTTGCGTTCTACGCAGAACCTGCAAGAAATCGAAGTGTCAGTAGGGCAAGAGAGAATCCACGTCAAAGACAACAAAGCTACTCTCACAGATGCTGAGACTTCGGCAATGATCTATATATTGGAAGCCCTACCCCTGTATGTGCATAATAAGGTATAATTACATATGCGACAAATGGCACTCATGCTGTCAAATCGTTATGGCAATATTAGCTGGATTGCTCTGTTTGGAGAGAAGATAGTTATTATGCAGTAATGAAGGGGGGGGGGGGGGAATGTTTATGGCCGAGGTAATGATATAGGGTAAGTAGGGTTCACTGTGTGGACAGTGCAAATACACTGGAGAGTATGCCCCTAGTTGTCAAAATTGTCATCATTATTATGATAATAACTGTAAATCATGGACCACTTCGATATACACACCGGTGAAGTAAATACATACAGGAAAATAATTTACTAGTCGAACTCGATTATAGTCGCAAAATTGTGTACGTTATCATTGAAAAGCAAAGTATTATTACAAATATAAATAACTGTTGTGCCATGCGTATATGATCAATAACTACAAGAATGTTAAACATATTTCCCAACGCTATTTATTTGCATATATACAAGCCATACACATAAGAGTTTAGACACATGATTTTTTCTAACCAATTTCCTTTAAAACATTGTAAAAAGATTATTCCAGTTAGTACTTATAACTTTATTTGTCCAATTACAATTTAATCAAAATTTAATTTTTGTCCTGCCTATTCGCTCAATTTAGGTTCTACAAACTTAAACATAACAACCCAATACATCAATATAAAAATGACATTAAGATATTAAGTAAACAAATGAACTAGGTACATTTAAGAAATTTGAACCCAACAAATATACATTATTAAATAATTTCTACATTTCACTAATTTGAGTAACAATTTAATAAGAAAAGCAGGGATTTAAGTTGACTTTACTTCATTAATATTCAGAAATCAGATTTAAAAGATATCAAACATTTACAATTTTCACTAATAATCTGATTATATATTAAAACGCCTTTATAATGTAACTGAAACTTATACCTACGATGAATAACCAGTAAATGTTCGTTTTCTGGAAATAAAAGCTTTTACAAGTTAATTGTCGGTTCTCAGTTTGCCTGTTTACAAAATATCAACCGATAAAATGTCCATCAAAAGACGCGCCGTTATATAGTTAATCATGCATGTCTACGGTATAGGAAGAGCGAATAATGAAGCGAAGGCTATAACGTATAGGTACTTCGGCTTAGAAATGAAGGATACTGCGTTCCGAATAAGTAAGTTAAATGGATGAAAATTTTCTAAATAAAAAGCAGTATTTTGCTACAAAAATATATTTTACACAGTTTTGTACAAAATATGCCCTTACACCACGAAACGACCAATAAGTCGGGGAAAAGGATGGTGTTGATTTCCCATGACATTAAAGATGAAGTTATCACCTTTAGAATGGTATATAATTTGTAACCCTGATGGACACGGAGCGTCAAGTAGGAACTCCATTAAAACGATTGATTATAATAGTTAAGTATAATGTCCGTGGTCTTGGCCGTGGGAATTACTCTCCGATACGTTGCGTAGCTTCTAATGATGTTGTACAACAAACAATACAACCATAAATAAGTATGAAATACAACGTGTTTCCTCCCAATTTATTTGAAATCAGTCCGATCACGGTACGCCACTCCTCCGGGCTTACAACGAACAGTCACGTGTCGCGTATCACGTGTCACGTTCACGTTTTGAGATATTTCGTTAAAAAGGTGACTCTAATTTACGAAGTGTAGGGCCGACCATTCGTTGTTTTCCACGCCGGTAAAACACGAGGTGTCGCGTTAACCAAAACGTGACGTGAGTGTTTAATCAAGATGTTTAAAATTGCAAGCGCTTGTTACTAAGACTAGACATACACGCACAAAGAGATTTAAAAATGTCGACGAAAATGCCGATACCCCCTTATCAAATAATTTCAATCATTATGTTTATAATCATAGGCGCCGGAAGTGGGGGGCAGGGGGGCGGCCGCCCCCCCCCCCCCCCCCATATCCAAAAAGTGTGGGGGGGGGGGGGGGGGGAAACGCGTTTTTGCCCCCAAAAAAGCCCCCCCCCCCCCCCCCCCTCAAAAAAAGGAAGAAAAAAGAAAGAAAGAAAGAAAAAGGAAAAGAACAAATAAAATGTATCAGCCAATAATTGTTAATTATAACGTTTAAAAACTGAGTTATTCATCCATTTAAAATTTTCGCTGCGCGCTCCGCGCGCAAACAAATTATCTCAGTTTGTTTGGGGTGGGTTTTTTTGTACCAGTCCACGTACTTCCTGTGTAGGCTGTTATTGCCCTGCTGTTTGTGCATGTGACGTGCACCAAATCGCACCATTACAAGTAAATAAATGCAAAATCTTCCCCGTGGGAGGAGGATACCCCCTCCCAAACCCTCCTCTTCTGGCTCTGCCCCAGCCCTCGGTCGCTTCGCTCCCTCGGGACTCATTTTTAGTTGTAAGTTATGATGTTGGATCATACAAATGTTGTATATGGTTTATGTTTTATGCACCATATTGCACCATTTCAAGTATATACAGGCCAAATCTTCCCCGTGGGAGGGGGATACCCCCTCTCAAACCCTCCCCCTCGGGCTCTGCCCCAGCCCTCGGTCGCTTCGCTTCCTCAGGACTCATTTTTAGCTGAAAGCTATGATGTTGGATCATACAAATGTGGCATATGGTTTATGTTTTTATGCCCCAGATAGATTGCACCATTTCAAGTATCAAAATGCAAAATCTTCCCCGTGGGAGGGGGATACCCCGTCCCAAGCCCTCCCCTCTGGCTCTACCCCAGCCCTCGGTCGCTTCGCTCCCTCTGGACTTATTGTAAGCTAAACGTTATGATGTTGGATCATACAAATGTGGCATATTTATGTTTGTATGCCCCAGATTGCACCATTTCAAGTATAAAAATGCACAATCTTCCCCGTGGGAGGGGGATACCCCCTTCCAAACCCTCCCCCTCTGGCTCTGCCCCAGCCCTCGGTCTCTTCACTCCCTCAGGACTCATTTTTAGCTGTAAGTTATGATGTTGGATCATACAAATGCGGCATATGGTCTATGTTTGTATGCCCCAGATTGCATCATTTCAAGTATAAAAATGCAAAATCTACCCCGTGGGAGGGGGATACCCCCTCCCAAACCCTCCCCTCTGGCTCTGCCCCAGCCCTCGGTCGCTTTGCTCCCTCGCGACTTATTTTTGGCTGTAAGCTATGTTGTTGGATCATGTTTTTATGCACCAGATTGCACAATTTCAAGTCCAAAAATGCAAAAGCTCCCTTGACCGTGGGAGGCGGGGGGGGGGGGGGGGGGGGGGGGGGGGGGGTAACCCTGTGAGTGTGGTCGGGCATGAGCCCCTAAACACATAAATCGTGAGCCCCCTTCGGGTTTTGCCCCCCCCCCCCCCCCCCCCCCCCCAATCCAAAACTGCTTCCGGCGCGCCTGTTTATAATATGTACGTGCATAATTCAGAGTAATCTCAGACGATAATATGCAGTTCTGTCATTTAGGTAATGTACAGCCATACCACTTGCATTATTTGTCTTGTTATTAGAGTACTTCTAAAGACGTGTCGTGCGTGGTCGGATTCTGGCAAATGTTGATTTCCAGCTGGAACTGCTACACGCAGCGGACCATTCAGTTCGCATACGCCTGAAGTTCCGGTGCTCGACGTCTGCGCGTGGCCGTTAACGGCGTAATATGTGCATGCATGTGAAAGTGAGTGAGTGAGTACAGTGATCAATGAGTTTAAAAGTAATAAAACAATGATTTGATTAATAGTGTTAAATTATGGTGATTGAATCGAGTCAATCTATAAATCAATCGTTTAATCTAACAATCAATTAATTAATCAGTTAATCATTATTCAATCAATCAATCAATCAATCAATGAAACAATTAATCACACAAACCAATCAATATTACATGAATCAATTCAAGTATTTGACATCCGAACTAGCTACTTGTAGGCAGTGGCGTACCCAGGATTTTTTCAAGGGGTGGGTGTAGGGGGGAGGGGATTTCGTCAGACAAATTTAAGTAAGCGGGGGGAGTGTGGGTAGGGGGTGTCCGTAGAAAATGATCGCAGCCGAGGCCGAGACCAGGACCGGTCACAAATTTCGAGGCCGAGACCAAGACATTTCTTGATAATTATGTAAGGGGGGTGGGGGGGGGGGGGGGGGGGGGGGGTGTCCATCCCCCTGCCCCCAGGCCTGGGTACGCCTATAATTGGTATAACAGTATAGGTAGGACTGGTTCGTTCACGATTAAATTTACCGAGAATTAGTCTCTTCTCCACGACAATTTACATGAATTTTTTTTAAGCAAGCGCCAATTTACGTGAGCTTTCATGAATTGCATATAGTATATCAACAAACTGTTGGGTCACGTAACCCAACACTTCGTAGACTTAAGTGACCTATTTCACGAAAGGGCGAAAAACGTGAACGTGAACGTAACACGTGACACGTGACTGTTCGTTGCAAGCCACTCCTCCGTAAGTTGGGTGCAATTAGATATGCAGCGCATTCATCTTATTCCCTTATCTTTTGATCAGACAAACGTGAGCATAATCTATCATTATGTTGGTACCTTTTTTTACTTTGTATTCTTCAACAGGTAACACGTATTGAGATCCAAACTCCGCGATTGACATCATCCCTACCAGAGAGACTTGGTGGTGGCCTTCAGTCTTTCTTAAACCTTCAGCGGTTGACCATCACAGACCCATCACAGTGCGGAGACTGGGCATGGCTGGGTTCTGTACAAAACCTGCAGGAAATCGAAGTCTCAGTCAGACGAACGAAGTCATCGGTAGGGCAAGAGAGAATCGACGTCGAAGGCAACAAAGCTACTGTAACACATATTGAGACATCGGCAATGATAGATATCTTGGAAGCCCTAATCCTGCATGTGCACTATGAGGTAACATATACATGTATATACGACCATTGCCACTCATGCTGGCGTCTAGATGTATGTGGTAGATTAATCAATATTCTGCATCTTTGGTTAGATTGGTACAGACAATTCCACACGGTTCATACTTTATGGCAATACTACCTGTATTACACTGGGAGTGGAAATAGTTGTTATGCAGTATTGAAGGGGGAACATGTATATGGCCGGGGTAATGAGAGCTCATTGTGTGGACAGTGCAAATGCAAAGGAGAGTCTGCCCCGGGTTATCAAAATGATCATCAATATGATGATAATAACTGTAAATCATGCATGACCACTGTAATGTTCACACCGGTTTAGAGAAATGTTAGTAACCAAAACCTGCACCTTTACATTACAACAGTTATAACTGAACTATGCTCGAAAGGAATAGAAAATAAGTAATGACTAAGTAAACATATTTTATCATTTAAAAAGAGTCGTTACATTTCAAGAGGGCGCTCTCTAAAAACTCATTGGTTTGAACCATTTTTTATAAAAAATATCAGGAATGTAATGTTCTGTGATGTACTGTTTAAATAGAGTGATAATCAACAACTATTTAAAAACCTCGTTTGTATTTTTTTTTATGAGGAAGCATTTGTTAAATTTGTGTAACGGCTGGTTCAAACTTACCTATTAAATATGGGGCCCCATAATTATTAAGAATGATTATGTTAATGGATATTTCATACATTTCTGAACCGATTTCGATCAAATAAAATGTATTATGTTATTACAATTGTATGCGACACTCATTTTTTGCAGCGCCCTCTATACCAAAACTCAACGATCACTTTCAACCTTTTCCCTATTTAATTACATATATAATATTCATACAATTAAGAGAGTGCTATTCAGAGACATGATTTTGTCGACCAATTTCCTTTAAAACACTGTCAAAATATTATTTCAGTATTTTGTCCAATTACAATTTAAGCAAAATTTAATGTTTGTCCTACCTATTCGCTCAATATTTACGTTCTACAAACGTAAACATAACAACTCAATACATTAATATATAAACGACATTAAGATATTAAATGAGCTAGAAACATTTATGTTATTTGAACAAAACAAAATGACACAATAATAGTACTTTCTACTGTTTACTAATTTGATTAAAACTACCTTAAAGGGATAGTTGAATATTGGTCAAACTTAACTTTAGTAACCAAAACCTGCACCATTACGATACAAACTAATAGTTATAACTCCACCATGCTCGAAAAGTACACACAATTACAAACGACAAAGTAAAACACCTGTTATCATTCAAAAATAGCCGTTACAACTCAAGAGTCAAAACTCTAGAGAACGCTAGCGCGAAGCGCTAGAGTTATTGGTCCTTCTGATATGGGACTGAAAATACATGTTGTTTGTGCACGCTAATTGTGCTTAAAATTATACTTATGATACGGTACTTACCATCCATTGATTTTATAATATGTGATCCAACCATCGGGTGGATTAAAATTATGATTTCGTTCCCCCATTCCGCTAAAAATCAGTGATGTATGCGCCTCCTCGACTTCTCTCCGTGTGTTAGCGCGACTCCTAACAGATTTTGATGATCGCGATGGCCGCTGATGCGAACGGCGAACGGCGCTAAATCAGTCGCGCTAACACACGGAGAGAAGTCGAGGAGGCGCATAAATCACTGATTTTTAGCGGAATGGAGGAAAAAATCATAATTGTAATCCACCTGATAGTTGGATCACATATTGGAAAGTGAATCGGTGGTAAGTACCGTATCATATGTATAGTTTTAAGCAGAATTAGCGTGCACAAACAATATTAATTTTCAGTCCCATATTAGGAGGACCTAGAACGCTTGCGCTTCGTGCTAGCGTTCTCTTGAGTTAGTGTCAAAAGTGATGTCCGGACGTCAAACACTTTTATATAATATTTTGGAAGCAAATTTCACAACAATTAGAGCATTTGAATGGGAATTATTATTATTTCCCATGTTTTTTTCGATGATCTTTCATATGGAATTTAAATCAACCAAATCCGTTACAAATAATTTTAGTGGGCACTTCGGAAA
Organism: Echinarachnius parma; assembly: GCA_037951105.1. Taxonomy (NCBI): domain Eukaryota; kingdom Metazoa; phylum Echinodermata; class Echinoidea; order Clypeasteroida; family Echinarachniidae; genus Echinarachnius; species Echinarachnius parma. The sequence goes on from JBAMJV010005451.1 coordinate 15,590, forward strand.
ATACCTATACTCGACGCTCCCTTTAATAAAAGCGTGGATTTAAATTGACCCGACTTCATGAATATTCAGAGATCAGATTTAAAATATATCAAACATTTTAAATATTTCACTAATAATCTGATTGTATATTAACACGCCTTTATAACGTAACTAAAACTAATACTTACCATAAATATCCGTTTCCTAGAAATAAAAGCTTTTAAAAATTAATTGCTGGTTTTCAGTTTGTCTATTTACACATATTAACAGATCAAATGTGAATCTAAAGGACGCGCCGTTTTATAGGATCATCATGCAAGTATACGGTATAGGAAGAGCAAATAATGAAGCGAAGTCTATAGCATTTAAAAGCTTCGGTTTAGAAATGAAGGATACTGCGTGTTGAATAAGTAAGTTAAATGGAGTAAAACTTTCTAAATACAAAGCAGTATTTCACTACAAATATGTATTTTACACAGTTTTGTCCCAAATATGACCTTACACCACAAAACGACTAATAAGTCGGGAAAAGAGATGGTGCTGATTTCCCATGACATTAACAAAATAAGTAAATACCTTTAAAATGGAATGTACTTTTTGTATGTTCGGACTAAGAAACCCTTCTCAAAATGATCGCCAAAGTTTTGGAGCATAGATGAAGCAAAATTAAAAGAAGGGAGAAAATCACGGACCGCTTCAAAGATCGGCATCCATTTAAATGCTGTAATCTGATAATTTTCATTAGATGAACAATAATATTTAAATATGATATATGATGCCTAAATGTACATAGAGGGTAGATTAAGATACCTTTATTTAGGAAATAACATCGTCCTGAATCTCATATTTTAACCAACTTTCTACTATTTCGGCTAAAGAACTACCACAGCAACTAAACGGTCGTTTTGTGATGTAAGGAATTCCATAGACTTCCTATTTTTGTTGACGCAATGACAATTATTTTGGATTTCGTTATACGTCTAAGTTGTAATTATGTAATTTTGCAAAAGTTTTGTTTTACTTTATAGAATTAAGGCAATATGTTAAAGACATTTTATCGAGTAATTTATTGAGTAAGTGTATACTGTGACTTGTTTTCTTATTATCGGAATCAGTTTAGAGTTATTAATGATAAACTGCATATCAATATATTATTTTACAGATAAACGACGCCCGACTCTTCATTTTCTTATAATAATGATAACAATAACAATAATGACAGGTCCGATTTGTATAGCGCCTAATATGCTACACTATCATAACCATTATAGTATAATCACCAATGTGTAGGATTAATTATCATTGAACTGAATTATTTATATTAAGCAAATACAAGTCGACGCCTGCCATTGTCTTTATAATAATCACAAGTCCGATTTATATAGCGCAAAATATGGTACAGTATCAGTATGTACAATATCATCATCCGTAAGCACTTTAAACTTATACTACCCTTTGTTGCAATACCAGGCAGCACACATCGCGTGCATCATCTCCTTTCCATCCTTCACATAAGGGCATTAACCTCCCTACCAAGTTCTCATTTTACTTGATATTACTTTGTGTGTTGGCATTGCTGTCGTTTTTGAACGGATTCTTATCAGGCAAACATAATTTTGTTATTTATTAAAAAGCTATGATAAATTCACAACAACTACACATTCGACAAATACATCACCCCATACGGCCCCATCCAGATTGCAGAACCCCACCCCCCCCTTCTCTAACGGGAATCCTATAGCTAATGTCAACTTCAGTTTCAGTTTATTTATTTCATTTTCACAGAACAAAATATTTATACAAATCCATATTTACTACAGAGAATAGAACTATTTTTTCAACATAATCATGAATCAAAATGATACAGTGGTAAATCGGATTTAGAAAACAAACAAAATATAATATAAGCTGTGAAAATGGAGGGTCCTCTAAAAAGCCGAAGCTTGTAAAGTGAGAAACCCTCTGCAAACAAAATTTTGAGAATTGTGAGGAACAAAATGTAAAAGTATTTCGGTAACATGTTAAGATAATACATAACTATATATAATTCTACTTTACTTGTCCTTGTGACTAGATGGCGAATAAATTAATTAATCATATTTTGTTTGTTATTACCCTTATATGTAAGTTATTGTGTTTGCCTTATAATTGTAAGCAATTTTTATCCACGGATATGGCTTTTCTCTAGAGACGTACGGGAGACACAGATACTGCTACTAAAACACAGCAACTGCATTTGACGATTAGAAAATGTATACACACATATAATTCCTACAAACGTCTTACAGGGTTATGTACGCTACGCCACAGTGTGCTTACTATATACTGCACGGTTTGCCTGCTTTCCGAATTCCGGTATCCAAAATATTCAGTCATTCACGTACATCTTACAATGTTTACAATGCGTGTACAGTGGCGTAGCGAGAACATGCTGATGTGAGGGGGAAGGGGGTGGGGGTGGGGGGGGGGGGGGGGGAAGGGGAGGGGGCGCAACCAATTCATCGTTGATATCACACCCAAATATGCCCCATGCATGTCTTTGTATTATTTGTTACCTGTATCGTTCTTATTGTGACATCAATTGTAGGGGTATCAGGTAGGCTACATACCCCTGTTATTTCGATATTTCATAACATGTTTTTTTGTAATAACATTCGATTGATATATCCTGGTCATGTCAACCCGGCAAATTGATCGTATTTCTTTTGTTTAGTCATGTTTGCATGCTTTCAAAATTGGATGAACTATTTATCAGTAACTTTCTAGTTAACATACAATATCTTCATAATTTGTCTTGGCTTTGTTTTTCTCATTTTACTTGCATTTAGATAAACACAATCGTAATCGATGACACTACGCTAGACGAACCCTTGTCCCTGAGACTGTGGTCCTGCCTTCAATCTTTCACCGCACTCACCAGTCTTCACATCCGCAATTCATCCCTCCCACTCCCTCCCAGCCCGCCTCCCCTCCCGTCCGTCCGGGAACTGAAGGCTGCTCGTAACACTTCAGATAGCTACAGCGGCCTGATCGAGTCGCTGTCTGGTTTGAACACGCTCACTGTTAAGCACCATGACGCAGAGCCGCTGCGAGACATCGACCAGATAGCGGCCGGTCTCTCCCGGGGCGGAGGAGGGGAGGTGACGCGCATCACTCTGGATGGTTCATACACGGGTCAAAGCACATTATCAGCTGCGTGCATGACCAAACTGAGTGAGGCGGTGCGAGCCAGGACCACCAAGCTGCAGGAGATCAATCTGTTTAGGCTGAACATCGATGGGGAGGACCTCGTCAGCTTGGTGGAGGCGTGCAGGTCTATCAGCACTATGCGGAAAATATAGTGAGTGTTCACGGTCTGTTTTGTTGTGTTTTGCAAATATTGATAATGAAGGCTGTGTTTATATTAATAGTATGTTCATATTGTTAATGTTTTTTCGGATGGTATTTTGCGAAACGTTTTATTTTCATGAAATAATATTTCCCATGTACTAAACGTGTTTTAGATGGCAATACTAGATAAGCAAAGGACAGCGTATAATGAAGAGATACTTATTAAATGTCTTTTGCAAAAATGTGTTCTCGTGCAATAATTATAACCATTTATGTCGTATCAATAGATATAATAGTTTCCTTTTAAACATAAACACAAAATAGAGTAATACAAAACTTGAATTATTGCGTAAATTAAAACGGATATAAAGCAATTATAATTTTCCATAATACCCTAAACTATAATTTCAGATGTTGGATAGCACACGCCGTGCATTTTGGCAAACCGAAAATGTATCAATGTATGATATATCATTGTGTGTGTGTTTACACTTCACACTATGCAAATGGCAAGTAAAGTAGCGTACGAATCGTACCACCATCGGTACAATCATGTACCATCAATGGAATGCAAGCAATGTGTCTTGAACATGTGAACTTGACCTAGTTCTTACTCAAACTGATATGGTGTACAGCGAACTGTATACATATTATTTTATAAGAACACTTTTAATCAGCTGTTTTAAATTAAATAATAATTATTTACTAAAACAACTAACCGTGTTAATACTATTTATGCTGGCTACATTTCAACTACTTGTATGTGCCTGTGTTTAGATGCGTTTCACGATGTGTTTGTCTTGCTGTGTTGAATGAGATTTGTGGTCAATATTACTGTATACATATGTGATTTATTTGATGCGGGGCCCTAAGACAGAAATGCACTCATATGATAAGCCTATTTGAATAAAGATGGAACAAAAAATAAAATAGACATGTGTTAGTAAAGGATTATGCTCTGTCTTTGTGTAGAGGTTGATAAAGGGCGTGTGATATACATATTTATACAAAGATCAGATTGATTTGTTCTACTTTCAAGCATAACAAATCATTGAATTTCAAGCACTAAACCAACTGCTTATTTATCTTAAGCTTCATTCGTATTCCAATCACACAGTCTAAAAAGGACATAACATTACATAAACAAATACCATGACAGCGTTGCATACATCTACTTTTAAGAAAACAAATGGGAAAATCATGTGCTTATGAATCTTCTCCTGAGTAAGCAATACAATTTATCAAAATTAAAGTTGTATGCTAAGTTAGCATATATCATGCTTTAAATTGGTTTTACGCAGAGTAGATATGCACAACCTGATTTGTTATCGTTTTATATGTGTACATGCCAACTCATTGACAAGTGGCCTACATCATATCCATGAACTTAAAAACAACAACATTCCCTTGTATCAATTTAGCTATACTTGTGAATATTTATTAGATACAATCCTTCAAATAATATTTGATAAATGACGACCCATTTATTTATGTTCAAATACAAACAAATAAAGACGGTTATTGATCAAGTGGAAGAGAGTGCACCTTGTATGATACTCACACTGTATGCATTGTTTGTTCATGTTACAGCATCTATGAATGTGGTGTAGCAGACAACGGCAGACTGCTCACCCACCTGAGACACCTCCAGCAGCCACGGGGCGCTATGCAGGTGACCGTTTGGGTGAGTGTTCATTTGAATGCAAACTGTTATTCAGATACTGCATTCCTCAAAAATATGATATTTGATTTGTAATTACATTTGTCAGGTTTGATTATTCCTTATGCAATAAATTGTTACGAGATAGAAAACAAAAGCACAAACATTATAATGTATTTATGTTAAGTGATCAAGACATAAGTTACAACTATCATTGGTGCGTCATTTTACGGTGATATTTTATCAACAATATCGGAATTCCAATACCTTGCAAAAGCAGGTTAAACCAAATAAAATGTTGAAATGTAAATTTCGTCATTCATGAACAGATGAACTAAAATTTAAATTGTTCGTATTACTTATATCCTTTGCTACACATGTTTTTATGAGATTGAGATATCAATTAACTATCAATATACTAGGTTACCCTCTGCATGATTAATTATGTACCATTTGTTTCTGAGAAATTTTACAATGTACACATGCGTTTCATGTATTGCTGCTCGAACTGAATGGAGGTTTTCGTATTGCTTATTGCGTATGAATCATTGCTATAGTATAATGCTGTTGTTTTCAGTAAGACATGTATGATTAGTATAATTGTGCTAATCATGTGTAACTAGATATGTTTGGTACTAAATTATTTCCAAGGGTGCATATCATCGCATCTACATTACGTTATGTGTGTGTTTGTCATTGATGCTGAACATGTTAAGTAGCCTTCAAGATATTGTGTAACCAGTCACGTGCTCTTATATCATTTGAAAATAAACAATGGAAAAGCAAATAAAAAAACAACAACATAGTTTGTGATCTCCCTATAGTTGGCGCCCTCCCCCACCCCCCCCCCCCCACCCACATCACTCAGCCCACTCTACGCCACGTACTGTGTACTGTAGTAAAAGTGAGTCAGTAGTATAAATAGTGATAATTAAGCATGTCGGTATGTATGGAACATACGAACACAAAAACACATGTAATATTTAAATGATAACGAATTGCAGACGCCCAATAATATAAAGAAAAGAGTAACATTGATTATGTTGGTTTTGTTTTGTTATGAAGGAGACAAAATGTAGATGACAAATCCTGGACCTATGACAGGGGGCATACTCTACTATATTATGATTCAACTTTCTTTGCTCAGTATTTGCCAAGTATAAAGCCCACTGATGACAATAGTTTCAAATATTGTCTTATTTCCTTAGAATATGTATGGTATCCAAGCAAGAGTCCACATCCCACGTCTATGAGCCGAGCCTCACCGTGACCTGTACCAGACGCACCTCGCTATAGGAAGCATCTCTCCATCACACTGGCCAGTACATGTCCCCTCGTCAGCTCTACGGTGGTCTCCGAAAGTCTTCAGGAAACGGGAAGAGAATACCGTGCAATTTTGTTTATGAAGTCCATATCATGCAGTAGTGAGTCGCGATGTAACTACGTAACGATTACGTTACATTACGATGTTATACTACGTATTAAATGTCATTAAGTATCACATGCCCAGTAAACTTGTGCATACTATACAGGAGCGTCGATCACGGGGGGGGGGGGGGGGGGGGATGGAGGGGATATATCCCCCCCCCCCCCCCCCAATATTTCAGGTGGGGGGTGGCCTGTATTATCATCCCCCCAAAACAAAAATATATATATATTTGGGGTTCAAAAATATATAATAACATTAAAATTAAGGAGCATTGCCCCCTCTCATGAATGGAAGTTGTTACTATAGTCTTCTTTAAACCATTTTTTGATAATGCTAAACTGCCCAAATCCAAAATCTTCCGGGGCTGCGCCCCTGGAACCCCTATTAAGGTTATTTGACCCAGTACCAGCCATGTACTCATTAAATAGTTTTATTCAGGACTTCTCTCTTTTCAAACATTCAGGCGATCCTGGCCCACTGTGCGTTTGCGCTTCGCTCACTAAAATTGAGCTAACTATTCAATAGTTAATTGTATTTCTGAATATTAAAGCAAATCCCAAAGCTGACGGGGGCTTTGCCCCCTGGACCCCCAATAAGCTTTCCAAAGTGGGTATCCCTTGACTTATCAGGGTTCCATCAGGATGATTGCAATCGACAGTATTTATCTATCAGGCTAAAATTCATCCATACTTGGACAGTGCAATCATCATAACAGGATGCTTGCAATGTGCACTTAATAATCTTCCCAATTTGGGTATCCCATGACTGATGCTATTCAGGGTTCCATCAGAATGTTTGCAATAGATGTATCTATCAGGCTAAATTTCATTTTGGACAAAGCCCAGCTCATAACGTGATGCTTGCAATGTGCACTTAATAATCTTCCCATGTCTAAACAGCTGAATTCAAAAGCTTCCCCCCCCCCCCCCCCCTCAGCCATAAAAACCCGGGCACGCTGCTGGGTTGTCGCTTCGTTTCCTCGCCAAAGATGGTTAAAATGACGAATCATCCCCCCCCCCCCCCCCCCCCCCCCAATGGCGAGAAGAAATCGACGCCCTTGATAATATACAGAGCGTATCAAAAAATGCGTTACACTTTTGAAAAATCTGTCAAAATTACATTTGTTAATATTTAGAAGATATTGTTATGTCGATGGATGCCCAATAGAATCATCTATCAAGTGCCACTAACAAAACAAATTTTCGTTCACGCTTGGGCGAACACTGACTGTTTTTGTACAGAGTGTGAAAATGACTTGCGCCAAATTGAAAGAAGAGGGAAAATTAAGCCAGCAGTCCGAATAAGTACTCCCATTCAAACAAATTGCTCTTTGCCATTGATGGATTGATTGATGGATTGGTGGATGGATTGATTGATTGATTGATTTATTGATTAATTGATTGATTGATTGATTGATTGATTGATTGATTGATTGGAGTATTTGATGGATTGATTGATTGATGGATTGATGGATTGATGGATTGATTGATTGATGGATGGATAGATGGATTTATTAATGGATTGATGGATTGCTTGATGGATTGATGGATTGATGGATGGATGGATGGAGGGATTGATTGATTGATTGATTGATATTGATTGATTGATTGATTGATTGATTGATTGATTGATTGATTGATTGATGGAGTGATTGATTAATAGATTGAGTAATGGCTTGATGGATTGATGGATGGATGGATGGATGGATGGACTGATTGATTGATTGATTGATTGGTTGATTGATTTCTCATTGGTTTAATGATTTGAAAGATTAATTGATTTGGTACTTTTTTAATGAATGACTGGCATGTGGTTTTTATGTGTCTGTGCCTAAAAAAAGACCTTGAAGTAATTACACATTATTGATTCTCACCCATGCATAAAGCAATGAAATCATTTAAATGTTGATAGAAAATTGCCACAAAATGATTACACTATCATAAAATAATCTTAAATTTATGGCAAAGAGCAATTTGTTTGAATGGGAGTACTTATTCGGACTGATGGTTTAATTGTCCCTCTTCTTTTAATCTGGAGCAAGTCATTTTTCACACTCTGTACAAAAACAGTCAGTGTTCGCCCAAGCGTGAACGAAAATTTGTTTTGTTAGTGGCACTTGATAGATGAGACTATTGGGCATCCATCGACATGAACAAATCTTCTAAATATAAAAAAATATAATTTTGACAGATTTTTCAAAAGTGTAACGCTTTTTTTGATACGCCCTGTAATATAAATAAACCATGCCTTGAGATGTAAACTATGGGCTTTGAGGCAACTTAAAAAGTACTAGTTTCTGAGAGGCGCAGCCCCTCAGAGAAAACAAGTATTGGTGAAAGGCCCGTATAATAAAACAGTGCCTTGAACAAAGGAATTGTATATTTTTGTTGATATCCCTCAATTGAAGAATGTCCATTATATTTGTATCCAAGGAAAGAAATTATGGCAATGTCCATACATGATTGACAGTTGAAGCATCATTCATCCTATCCTAGCGAATGCAAAATAAGTATTGTTATTATACAAACAAATTCAGCATTATACATTTTTCGGATAATTGTCTACAAAATATTCGTCGTTTACGGTTATGATATCGATCTCAAATTTGCCGCTTTTGTCATACACATTGCTTAAGTCTGTTAATTGCGTTCCACAATAACCGCATCGAAACGTTTAACACGCTTTCTCCATTATGATTATAGATCCTCTCCCGAGTATACATCCATGATATTCAAGACTAGTCCTGAGTGGGTCAATGCCACGCAGTCGTATTATGTAGTTAATTCCAATACAATACACAAAATAAAATGTTTTAGCTATAATAATTATGTATGTTTATTCTGCCATTGCCGACAAACGGCACTATATTTGATCCCTAAAGGGTTGCTTAATCAAAATCCACAAATTATATAAGTAATGGGGATATTTGTTGTATTATTCTTATCCCTTGAAATTGAATTGTATGCACTGCATCATCCTTGTATCGTGATATATACTTATTGATTTCGTTGTACAGTACTGTATCGTTGGCATGCAATTTCACACCGTACGTCCTGGAATGCTTATGTCATCGCGGATTTGGAAAATCAAGCTTTAGATTATTATTATTCATTATTATAATTGAATACTTGTGTTACTGACTTTGTTTTATATTCAATCGTGCCATTGCATTGCTTTTCCCCACATTCGTGCTTTGTTCCCGCCAGGCTCGAGTTAAAGTCAAATACAAAGTTATTGTACTGCCTCTTGCATTATATTTTGCCACATGGTACACTATTCGCCATCATCCCCGTTGTCAACCAGTATTCATGTTAACTAATTGCATACGAGACTCTGGTGGACCCTGTGCTAACTCTATGGGAATCGCATTTATTTTTATTTGTGTTATAGTATGCTATAGTGAACAATAGCCCACAAGGTGAGATATAAATCTAACTCTATTATAGGCAAAGAGCGCTATGAAAGACATCCTCATAGGCCAATCAATGGTTCACAGCAGCTTAAGATTTCTGAACTAGGAAATGGGTTAACATAGTTTATTAAATTGCGATTTATCAGAGTAGATATGTATGTCCGTTATCATGGTTATGTATATGAAGAGCTTATTTCCAAAAGGGGCTATATCCACTTTTTTCAATTTCAGAGAAAATCAGGTTTCTTTGTCCAACTTTGTGCACGTGCCTACGGGAATATAAAAATGTTACGTTCCATATTTGGATTTTGATCTCGTAATTCATCCTAAATTTGTGTTAATGCAAAGTGGATATAGCCCCTTTTTTAATTAAGCTCTTCATATATTTATATATTTGTATGTATATTATATGTTTACATATTTATATATTAAAACCCAATACCAGTTTTGGGAAAGTGGCCGAAAACATCTATATTGATCAATATTGTTGAATAAGTATTTAAATAGGGCTTGTGTGGTACAATCCGAACCTAAGCAATACAGAAATATCGGAATAAATCCAATACCCGCCCGTGAAACGTATAAATCCACCATCCGTTCGCACCTGTCCGCGCCGCTAGTGCTGGATATATATATCGATTACTTAGTTATAAATGCACGTATGTAAATAATTCCGTGTATTTGAATACGAGTTTGCGTGTAGACTATGTATTTGTCTTAAGTATGTATCAAAAGGCACTACATCTCCTGAAATATTAACTACTCGCAATCATTCCCGCTGTCAACTAATATTCATGTTAACCTATTCCAAACGAAACTCTGGTAGACCATGTATTAACTAGGGATATCAGAAACTAGGGAACGGGTTAACCCAGTTTATTGAATTGCGATGTATCTTTGTAGATATACATGTATAGATATGTTATGTTATACATATATATGTGTGTATTTCCTTTTTATTTTCCATTAAGTACTTCAATAAGTCTGTGTCTGTGATTTTGGGTATCTATGTATTTGTGTATCTAAATGATTTATAAAAAGGCACTCTATCGTCCATACTATTTTCTTTTCGCAATCACCCCCATTGTCAACCAGTATTCATGTTAACCTAAGTATGTATACGATAACTGGTGGACCCTGTATTAACTCTTTGGGATTGCAGAAACGTATTGACTTCGGATTTCTGCCAGTAGATATGCTAGGCATGTATTTATTATTTATTTGTGTATGTCTTTATTCAGCTTATTATGTATTAATGTGTCTATCTATTTATTTACTTATTTATTTATGTATGTTTATCTGCATACATAACCATAAATATTCATAGAAGTGAATTGTTCAAACAAAAAAATTACCATAGTATTTTATACACTTTACATGATATTATGTACGTGCACATTTTTGTGGCGATCGGGCGTTTCACGGCGTTTCACGGCGTTTCACGGCGTTTCACGGCGTTTCACGGCGTTTCACGGCCTGGAACATAATGCCTCCTGGCCGTAGAAAGAGCTCAACTAGCCCGGCCTTTTGTAGGGCTAAATGAACATTGTACACTAACCGGCATGGGTTGTAGAATGTGAATCCGTCAAAAGGCCATGTTACAACAAATCTAAGTGTCAATGTATAATTATACAAATGAAAGTATAAAAATGTGTTTACTAAAGAATGTATGACACAAATTAGTTTGCGTAGTACATGTATTTATAATCTTGTTGTGTCTACGGGTTGGCGTTAGAATACATTTGAACATACTTATATAAATACAACAGATGTTGTAATGCACATGATATTGCCAAAATAAGCATCATGACCATACAGATGAAGTGCTTATATAAAACAAGAATGTATGGACATGTACGACATTATGTACTAATAGTTGTAATGAAAATGCACATGATAATAACTATTTTTGAAAGAGTATAGTGATCCAATAACTTTGTCAAATTGAACCAAAATCACTTGGAGCCGTCACACTCCGCTTATACCATTTTGTTTAACTTATGGTAACATACTACTTCAATGGGTTTTGAATTGTCAAATGTCTCCAATATGATGGAAACATTTACGATTGAATTGAACATCTTTCCAGGACCTTTTGCGATCTTAGTTCATAGTATCCAAATTTGAATATCTGACGCGAACGATCAGGCTAAAATCTTACATTGAATTTACCTTTTGACTAGGTACACAACATTATTTTAAAACATCGCTCAGAAGAATCTTACGATATTCGTAAATTATTGAAGCCCCAAATCTTACTTTTTTGAAAAAATCTTATGAAGCTAATTGATTACTTGAACAAAATCTGAACACGAATCTTGTATCCTCTGTTTATGTATTTATAGTTATCTTTATACAATGCAAATTATACAGAATATTTTGTTGCGCAGGTTTTGCACACTGTTTATCAGTGAATAAATGTACGAGTACATACTAATATATTTACGTCAGTGCATGTATACATGTATATGTGTATGTATGTACGTTAGGATGTACCTGTATATGAGTGTGTGTATGTATGTATGCGTGAATTTATGTATGTATTGTATTTCTCCGTTCAATTTGTGTTTTCCACTTGAACACTTTTGAGGAAATGAAAAAGATTATAATGTCGTTTTTTAGGTATCGAGTACAAATAAACCATTTGAGACACACTTTGTATTCTAGAATATCTGCATTAATTTTCAATTCTCCACATTTTCGTCGAAATGTTTGTATCCTATGTTAAGCAACCAACTTGTTACATATATTGTTTGAAATATTGATCCCATTATGCTGTTCATTGTTTCTTTTGAAAATGTGGAAATAAAATACGAATACCTTGTTGTATTCTTATTATTATAAAAAAAAAAAAAAAAAATACGTATAATGTGTTGTCTGATATGCAAAGAAGGGAAGGAATGCGAGACTGTATTAATTAAGGTTTCTGGAATTTAATGTAATCCCTTTTATCCTATACATATAAACAGTATAATCGTTTCCACAAAATTGTGCACACAATACTGTTTTCAAAAAGCCTATACATGGCGCCATTCATAAAAGAGAGTGCCCCGAAACAATGCCCACTGAAAAAAAAATTAGTCGAATTTGTTTTGGGTCGGTAAAGCGCTGCCTCTGTGGGTTCGCTGAAACAGGGGGTAAGGGGGGGGGGGGGGGGGGGGAGAACTCGCGACTCCTTACTTCGGCTGTATTTGTGTTTGCTACTGACATGATTGGGATGGTGAATGTGGGGAAAACACGAACAATGTCTACAAGAGGCAGCGTGTTATGATTATGAGGAAACTTATTTCGGGCATGATGGGGTGGGTTCCTAAAAGTTAGGGACAGGAGTCATTTGTTCCTAGATAATTTGCTCTAAAAGTACACAAAATAATCAACAAAGTAAACTGTTCCTGCGCCATCTGTGGCGTCAAATGCTCAGTCGAAAAGGTGCATGCACCGCTGATGAAGCGGGATGTATCAACTTTTAATTGTCACGTTACATACGCTTTAACTGATACATCCATTTAAATTTTCCCACAATTTGCATCTTTTTTTATCATTTTTTTCGGGTACAAATCTTAGTTGATTTTTATATATTAAATGTAAATGTTTAGTTTATAACCTGTTTCTAAATAATGTGAAATATAATGATTGAATCAATCAATGAAACGGAGAAAGTTTCCCCAACATCTATTTCCCTTTGATTATGTTATCTACACATTAAAACAGAATTTCACGCAAATGCGACTAACATTGGCTATTTTTGCAGGGGGTGAGCATAAATCAAAGTCACTCACTGTACAGGCTAATCCCATTCATCGCGTACAGCATGGAGGCTGCCATTTATGTTTATAAAACTCGGATCGCTCTAACCGTCAAACGTCAAGCCCGAACTACTCGTTTTGTTGGCTCACGTTTTGCCTTGTGTTTGTGCACAAACCCTGCGGGCTGAGAGAGCTAACAAAAAGGGGCCGAGCATGTTTGTGTAGGTTTGACGTTTGACGCATTTCAGCGCGAACAACTCAAAATCCGGGTTTCAAAAAATATAATGGCACCCTCCATGCTGTACGCGAAGAATGTGATAAGCCCATACAGCGAGTGACTTCGAATGATGCTCTTCCTTTGTTCAAGGGGCAGGCATTGGATTTGCATGAAAGTATGTTTTAATGTGTAGACAAACTCAATACAAGGTAAATAGATGATGGGGAAACTTTCCCTTTATCCTCAAACACGCCGATGACTATTAGATCCCTCCTCCGTTTTCGAAACCTGATGAAGGCCTGGCGGTCCTTAATAGTTTTCTAAAACTGTATTCGTAATACAAAATGAGGGACGCTATTCATAATGTCGGAAGAGGGTCGCTATTCATAAAACGAAATAAGGGTCGTTATTCATAAATGATTAATATGTCGCTATTGTACTGATCCTAATCACATGATCTATAGTATTTGCCCCGGGGATGAGGGCGCGGGGGGCACGTTGCCCAGAATAATTTGCCAAAAGAAATAAAGAAAAAAGCTGCAGCTGTGACCCAACATCTTGTGACTTTTGTGTTTGTTAATTACAGTGCTAATTGTGGTAATAAAGAAAAAAGCTGTAGCTGTGACCCAACATCTTGTGACTTTTGTGTTTGTTAATTACAGTGCTAAACTAATAAGATTGCATTCGCTAAGATATGATGAATGATGTTTCAACTTTCATTCATTCGTTATGGATATTTCAGCCGTCTCTGAACCAATTTTGATCAAAAAAAGTAAATTCTGTCAATACAATTGTGTGCTCGTACAAATGTTACGATCAGTTTGTTAATGACCTAAACAAAAACTTTTCTTGAAGCGCCCTCTATACCAAAACTGAACCACCACTTTAACCTGTGACATGTATGACATTAATAAATAGTAGGTCATTCACCCCCTGTTCTCATATTTTATAATTGTGGTAGTAAAGAAAAAAGCTGCAGCTGTGACCCAACATCTTGTGACTTTTGTGTTTGTTAATTACAGTGCTAAACTAATAAGATTGCATTCGCTAAGATATGATGAATGATGTTTCAACTTTCATTCATTCGTGGACTTTGCCATGTTACAAAGTACTATGATTTCTTTCTTTGAATAAAAAGTTTTAGATGAGGGATATAAAACAAATATACCATGCCTTTTTTCGAGGCCCCAATTGAATCTATGGGCTTTCGGTAACTTCAATAGTACTATTTTCTGAGGGGCGCAGTTACATCAGAGCCCATAGTTTCAACTAGAGCCTCTCAAGGCATGGCATATTGTATATTATGAGGACCAATATGCCAACCCTTGTCATAAATAGGACGCATGTCAAAACTTTACAATAAGGTCATGTTTACATGAATGAAGTCAAATGTTACATATTTAAAATCATGAATAGTGAAAAGTCAAATTAAAGGGATAGTACAGGTTTGGTCCAATTGAATTTGAGTAGCTAAACCCTGTACCACAACATTACCAACAAAACAAACTGATAGTTATAACTCCACCATGCTCGGGTGGTATACAAAATTACAAACAACTAAGTTAAAAGCCTGTTTTTATTCCAAAAAGAGCCGTCAAAACAGAAGGATGCTTTCTAAAAAGGCATTGGTTTCAACCATTTTTTATTTTTAAAAACTGTGCATTAGATGTGTTTTCAAATTAATTATCAAATAAAGTGATCATTGACAAATATTTTAAAACCTCTTTTGTAAATTGTTGAAGAGTGTAAGCATTATTCTTATATATTTTTTCAACAGCTGGTTCAAAATTATCGAATTATTGTGTGCCCCACAATAATTACAAATTGTTATATTTATGGATATTTCAGCCGTCTCTGAACCAATTTTGATCAAAAAAGTAAATTCTGTCAATACAATTGTGTGCTCGTACAAATCTTACGATCAGTTTGTTAATGCCCTAAACAAAAAAGAATTCTTGAAGCGCCCTCTATACCAAAACTGAACCACCACTTTAACCTGTGACATGTATGACATCAATAAATAGTAGGTCATTCACCCCCTGTTCTCATATTTTTTAATTGTGGTATTGCACATTTCTTAAGAATGAGAATGAACTACATGTGTCAATGTATCTTCCTCTTTTGATGATCTTTGAATATAAAGAATGTGAATGGCAATTAACGAAGAAAATATGGTTTTCCCTGTAAAGAACGAATACAATGAATGGAATGTATACATTACTTGCAAAAATCAAATTGTATATATTCTCTCTCTACGTGCACTTCGAAGTTCATCTATAATTAAAACCTCTCTATTAAGGAGATGAATACAATGAAAAAGGATACTGTTTGGTTTCTGTATAATTAAGTGTTGAATTCAGGTAAGTTCGTCTTTAAAATACTGATATTGTGAACTTAATTTGTTATGGAAATTGGATTCAGCACATTTTGGAACTAAGCTCTTCATATAATACTATAAATATTATGTATCATTCATAGACATCGATCTAAACGCATATTGAAATGGGAAGGTTTAATTGAAGTGAACAACTTGAAAGCATTCCACATACGGGGAAAGTCAGGCGTGCCTCCCTCTTAGTCCGTGTGCCACCCCCCCCCCCCCTTCCCCCGGGGAAAATTAATTAAAATAAAGAAATACATGAGGCATGCCCCCTATAATAGTTGTGTACACCCCCCCCCCCCCCCCCCCCCCCCATCCTTAAATTGCACAAATTACACAATCAATGTCAACATAAGGAACTTTCCATGTTCGTATTCCCATTGGCATGTGTACAAAGTTGGACAAAGAAACCTGCTTTTCTCTAAAGCTGAAACAGTGAAATTTAGCGCATTTTAGAAATACACTACTTTGTCCACAGCCCTCTAACATGTCTAAGATATCCGTGAGCAAAGTGTTATCAGCGAGGTGTATGAAAAGCTTAATTCCAAAGGGTGCTAATTCATTTTCAGTGATATTGAGAAACACGCGTTTATTGGTCCGACTTTGTACACGTGCCTTACATGTGAGAATAATAATGATGCAAGAAATGCTGCTGAAACTGCTTATCTACTATACCAATGCCTGTGTAATACAATGATATTCTATATAGGGCCAACATTTTCGATCTTAGCATAATCTTCTTTAGAGGAAACATAAAGAACATAATTTTATATTTATTTTATTATATTTATTTTATATTTTATTTTATTAAACATAAAGAACATAAAGAACATAATTGTATAATTCCATCTTTATTCTTATCATGCATGATAAGAATAAAGATGGAATTATCTGAATTTTCAATTCAATTTTGAAATGTTTCTAAAAAAAACTCCGATTACAGCAAGCAATGCAGCTTATCATTTCTGTTATATTTTGATTTGATTCTAGGGAAAAGTGGTTTCAGCGCCTTTCGGAAATAAGCTCTTCAAAAATCTTGAAATTAATTAAAGGTGAGGGAGAAGAGTCCTTTATTTCCGATTTACGAACGTTTGTTCGCATGATCAGTCGCTCACCGGAGTAAATGGTGAAATTGTGGAAACTGAATGTCCCTATCAGCTCTGAATGCCACTAAAATGCAGCGGGCATAGAGTCCTTGATTAGTTGATTGTTTTGATGCAGAGAGGGTTGTGAGTTATTAAAGGGATAGTTGAGTTCTGGTAAAAAGAGCACAGTTTGGTCAAACTGAATTTCAGTAACCAAAACCTGGACCATTACACTACAAACTAATATGTATCACTCCAACATGCTCGAAAGGAATACAAACTTACAAGCGAGCCTCTTATCATTCAAAAAGAGCCATTCTAATTCAAGAGGGGGCTCTCTAAAAACTAATTGGTTTCAGCCATTTTAAATAAAATATTGCGCATGTGATGGTTTGTAAAAAAAAAGTGATTAGATAGAGAGATAATCAACAACTATTACAAAACTTATTTTGAAAAACTTTGAAAAGAGGAAGCATTACAAAAATGTAACGGTTGGTTCACAATTTTTGAATAATTGTGGGGCCCCACATAATTACACATGATTATGTTATGGATATTTCAGCTCTTTCTGAACCGATTTTGATCAAATAAAGTTTATTCTGTCATTAAAATATTATGCTATTTCAAATTTTATACTCAGTTTGTCATTATCTCGCAAACAATTATTATGTGTAGCGCCCTATACACCAAAACTCAATTATCCCTTTAACCCATTCTCTTTGTGATGTTGAAATTCTTATATTATAACTTGTGTCCATTGACTATCTAATAGTCAATGCATATTGCATCATTCTGTATGTGAAATACTGTGTGTTTAATATGCTGCTTCCATTGCATTAATGTAAGCATTGTTTATCATGTTCTGACGAAATTGATAAAATCACTCGCTTTACATTCAAAACACCATTACCAGTGAGAAATTATTAATATATAAGACACGATGCAAAAAATAACAGGAAATTAACATAACATATAATTATTTATGGACTTCATACTCCATAATGAAATATTAGACGTGTGAACATAGTCGACAAATTTCCCGTAAGAATGGGTTAATAACGAATATTGCCATGGGGATATCACAAACAAATCACAACGGCTTCAATAGTGCTGCTGAATACAATTAAGAGGTTAGGTCGTCAACTGAGAAATAGAAGGAGGCAACATCACTTTGTGAACTTTGGAGATAATCACGTATACATTGATGAGCCTGGTTGAAACGTGATGAACCTCTCTTTGAGGCTTGATGAATATTTCTAAAATTATAACTAATAATGAGTGTCTGAATAATTTACATCACAAAGAGAAGATTCCGACTTACACAATGGAATGCAGACCTCAATTTAGCATAAATGGACTCAAGGCCATTTCACTTTCATCCGATCTAATGTAAATAAATTACTGCAAAAAGGTACATGATGTAGAATCCAAAGGTGTTATTAAATGATGCTATGCTCATGGTCGTTGTTCCCAATAAGGTAGCCTACGGATTGGTAAACATTAATCGTTAACCTAGTAACGGTGTAGACAAAACTGACGGGGGAACTTCTATTTGCGTATGATTATAAATGAATTTGTAATGATTGCATCGCGAACTCGCCTTGCACGTTCACCGTATTTATTATTTCAACATTGAGGGGTCAATGGGCTTATAATTTGCAAGTAAACATCAATTTGAAAAGTGCACGAGAAATGTCATGTTAATTTAATCACTGCCATTTTAAAGGGATATTTGAGTTTTGGTAGAGAGGGCGCTAGACTACTTATTTTTTTGTGAGGTAATGAAAAACTGAGTGTAAAATTTGAAAGAGCATAATATTTAAATAATAAAAATCATCTTTGTTTGATCAAAATCGGTTCAGAGACGGCTGAAATATCCATAAATATAACAATTTGTAATAAACCTGGGGCCCCAGGTTTATTAGAGAATTTTGAACCAGCCGTTAAAAATTCAAAAAAAAAAAATGCTTCCTCTTTTCAAAAAGTTACAAAATAGGTATTTAAATAGTTATTTCTCTATCTAATCACTATTTCAACAAAGCATCATATGCACAATATTTTATTCAAAATGGTTGAAACCGATGAGTGTTTAGAGAGCGCCCTCTTACGTTTTAACGGCTCTTTTTGATTGATAACATGATCTTTAATACGTCATTTGAAATTTTGTGTTCCTTTCTAGTTATAACTATTAGTTTGTAATGTAATGATGCAGGTTTCGGTAACTAAAATTCAGTTTCACCAAAACTGTACTCTCCTTACCAGAACTCAACTATCTCTTTAAGTAATTGACCTGATAAATGCGGATCGGTAGTCAAATTGTTGCAGTAACCTAATATAATTTTACTAATTAAAGAATTGTATTCGAATTTGTTTCATACATTTAAAACCAAAGGGGGACTTCGGCGTCGAATTTGAGGGGTGCTTTAAAAAATGTCTGCATTTAATTATGATTTTATTTCATTAGTTCAAGCGTGAGCGTATCACGACGAGCGTATTAACACGTCGCCTCTTTGGCAGCGTTTTGAAGCGCCGTTTGGACGCCATTTTGGATATCGGCAAAGGCACAAGAGGAATTTACAGGGACTTTTAGTATGTTATTCTTCACATTTTTCTAGACCTAGCCTAAACAATTCAGCTTGACCTGAAAAAGTACTGGTCTAACAAGTTTCAGCTGCATGCGGCGTACATAATTACAAGTGAATCCACAAGTTAATCCACAAGTTAATTCGACCAATGCACCGAATTTTATTTCAGGTTAAGTGACATGCTAGAATCATGAAGCTGCAAGTGTTCATTGTTTGGCTCCTCGTCACCATACCTCGTGGTAAGTACAGGCGATATCATTCAATACGTTATCAAATGTTGTAAACGCTTCTGTAAAATTTACGTTTTGGGGTCTGAGTCCAAATAGCCGTTTAGATTCAGCGAAAATGTACAGCTTGTGCCGGCCGTCCTCCCCGGCTTGAGTTTTGTAGCTAGCCGATTGGGCCACGCGCGGCGGGGGATTCGCAACTGTGGGTGATATCGATCTTTTAACAGAGAACTTGTTTTTGTTTTATTCCAAATATATTATATCAATTAATAGGCAATTTCTTGTCCAGATTTGTAAAATCCCACATTATTAAAATATAATTATTTCGCATGTTCGATGATAAAAGCAAATTATGTTATTTGGCTTTAAGCTCGCATCATCTTAGAGCGCGTGATTCACAACGTGGCTAACGCTTTAGTTTGGTATTTGTTAGATTAGTTGTGTGACCGATTTCCCCTTTCCAATATACAAAACCCTATACAGGGTGGCCCCCAAATAACGGAACGAGGCACTTCCCAAACTATAGTACAGATGTATTATGTCCATCGGATAGGGTGTCTTTTCAAATGAACAACGATACCAAGAACAGTCAATTTGGTCGTGTAGTTTTTGTTTTAGGGCGCTGTGAGTGACATCATGTCAGGTTCCCTTTTTTGTCAATTTTTACCTAGTCAGTGCTTGATAAATCGCACTTACCGCCTTTCATAGCGTTGAAAAAAGCGCGCCATTGTTAGTGTGCATTCAGCTGTGTGCCGAGAGAATGGGCATAGCTGTTCGAATCAATGACTGGCAGGAAGTGCGATTTATCAGGCAGTGACTTGGTAAAAAATGACAAAAATGCGAACCTGACATGGTCTCACTTAAGACGTCCTACAATAAAAACTACTCATCCAAAATTACTGTTCTTGGTATCGTTTTTCATTGGAAAGAACACTCTATTCGATTGACATAATCATTTTGTCGCTTTATTTTTGGAAGTGCCCCGTTCCGTTTTGTAGGGGCCACCCTGTATAGTCAGTGATTTGTCTTGTGCACGTATGTATCTTAAATCTATGGCGGAACACAACAACTGTACGTTAGAGATACTTTCAAATATGTTTCTTTTTGTTGGTTTGTAAGAAGAAGAAACAAAATTCCACATGATAAGTGCCAATAAATCGTATGTAAAAACAAATATATAACATTAAACAATTTATTCGATGATAAGTTTCGTTTATGATACACTCCACCCACCCACCATTATATCTAACTCTTGAGATAAAGATACTATGTACATAAAACTCTTGACATTATGTTTAAAGGGATAGTTGAGTTTCGGTAAAGAGAGTACAGTGTTGGTCAAACTGAATTTTAGTAAACCAAAACCTGCACCATTACATTACAAACGAATATATATAACCCTACCATGCTCGAAAGGAGTACAACATTACAAATGACTATAATATTGTGCATGTGATTTTTTGTTGCAATGGTGATTTAGATAGAGAGATAATCAACAACTACCTTAAAACCTCATGTAAATTTTTGGAAAGAGGAAGCATTTTTTTTCTTCTCAATTTTAACGGCTGGTTCCAAATTATCGAATATTTTTGGGGCCCCACAACTATTACAAATGGTTATGTTCATGGATATTTCAGCCATTTCTGAACCGACTTTGATCAAATAAATTTTATTCTGTCATTAAAATTGTATGCTCTTTCGAATTTGACACTCAGCTTTTTGTATTATCTCACACAAATATTATTTTGTGTAGTGCCCTCTATACCAAAACTAAACTATCCCTTTAACCATTTAACATAATTATAAAACACTGCAAGATTGCTATAAGTGTGACGCAATTGATGGCTGAAAATGTTTGGGTGTATTCTTATAAAATTGCATTCTTTGTTGTTTATCTTATAAAATAGATTTCCAATTTTTTTCAGAAATCGCACATAATATGTGCACAATTTCAAGTATATACAATTATATAGTCATCACGTGTTAGAATACGTGATAATGCGAGTTTTATCTCGCAATTATAATGCATTGACAATTGTATGGAAAACATGATAATGTTTCTGATAATGATTTACATGCTTAATTACGTAATTATATGTATCCATCTAGTTTGTGTCAGGTTTATTATCTTCTGACCAGTACAAACCTTCAAAGGGGCTTCGGGGAAGAACAACAAGCAATAGGGATTTATAGCTCAGTTGGTAGAGCACCGATCCAGTAATCATACCGTGGTCTTGGATTTAAATCCCAAGAATCTAAACTACTCTTTTTTCTTTGCTCATTTTCATTTATGTTATATATTTCTGGTCAGTTTCCCAATGTTGATGTTGAAAATAATATCTGTACTAGTATCACATTACCATTTCGTATTTCAGGGCTGCTCGTTCAAGGAACACAAACAAGTTGTGAAGAAAACATTAAATCACAATGTTCGAGCCTGACTATGCCGAATGGAGAACGTGTTCAACTGGTTCCTAAAACAAATGTTCCTGAAGCCCTCAACCAGGCCGCCCGGAGAATGTCTGCCACTCTTTCCTCAAAGGTCTGCTCTCTACCAGGTAATAGGATAATAGTGCTAGAACTCGACCTTTGCCAGAAATCGCTCAACTAATTTTTTTTATTTATTGTTAGAATGTAATTGTATTACAATAACGAGTTAGTATTTGAATCGTGTATGTCGATTAATAGTCAAAGAAAAGGTGTGGAAGCAAACTTTCCGCACGTATTGGTGTTGTAGTTTATAGTATGGCCATTTGGATATCAATAAGATTGGATCAACATGTAACGTGCTGCTGATATTGGGGAATTATATGCCTTAAGCCCCGTCTCAAATAGACTTTACCTCCATGTTACCCTGGCCACGTCAGGGTAGAAAACAGTTGGTGATCTAACCACAAAACACGGGGTGAACTTTTGGACGCTGTCTTTAGACGCTTCGTTCGCTCACCATCACAAAGCTCACCCGGGTAGATTACAATCACAACCGCACCTCTTCAACCGGTGCATGCATGAGCGCACACGTACACAACACCGCATGTTTCCGGTCAACAGTGCGATCCTTATGCCACAACGTGCACCATTTACATTTTACACGGCCTATATTATACGCATGCCCGACTGACGTCATCTACCCGGCTTACCACGTACCCCGTCTTAATAGGTATTTTGTCAGGGTATGTCAGGGTGACGTCCGGACGTAACCACGACCTCACCCTGGCCCGACTTGGTTGAAACTCACCCGGACGTAGACCTGACGTTACCCCGGTTGAACCGTCTTTATAGGAATGGGGTATGTTCTTACCCGGACGTCGTCCGGATGTCACCCTGTCTGAGGGCGCCTATTCAGACGGGGTACAATTAAAAGGTATTTTGCAGAGAAGGACGTATAGTAACGTATGTAACGGGTTTGGCATAAAACATGTTTCCATCGTCAGAAAACAAACAGTACGTTGTCAAACCCAAGTTGCACAAGAACATTCTGGCATAATACAATGCGCAGGGATATTCCATATTTTACGAAAAACCCTAAACACACTTTTACATAGTTTCGTTTTGGCATTTAAAAGTTTAAATCTTAACTCTAAGGCATCAAATTTTAAAATCGAAATAGTTCTAATTGCAACCTAACGAGTATCACAAGAAGAAGCTTCATGAAAACATACAAGACATTACTCGTTTTACAGTATGATAGGAAAGAAAGAATTAAAACCATCGGTTGAAAAACTTACAGCAATAAATCAATGATGCCTGAATAGTAGTAAAACATATAAACGGTAAAGTTACTAAGCAGTTTTCACTTTAAACAAACAGCCGTTACCACAATAGGGCGCCCTCCAGGACACCTCAAGTGTCAAAAAAAATTGTTTCAAAACATGTGAATGCAATGTTTGGTTACACAAAATATTCAATAGAAAGATTATCAGACGCATTTGGAAAACCATTTTGGTATATTTTCTAAAATGTGAAGGATTTTTAAATATTAATTAAATTATTGAATAAAATTTGGTCCCAATAATTTATTCCGATCTGATATATTATTTTGTTGTTATTTTCAGCTGTTCCTAAATCGAATTTGATCTAAACAAGTTCATTGATTGATTCCGTCTTATAAATTGTATCCTCTTTCATATTTAACACTTAGTTTTTTGTATTACCTCACACAATAATTCCTTCTCGAAGCGCCCTGTAAAACAAAACTGAACTAATCCTTTAAACTGTTCACAGAATGTCTGAGTAATCCGTGCAAGAACAACGCCACGTGTGTGGAAACACTCTCTGGGTACACGTGTAGCTGTGCATCGTATTTCACGGGACCAAATTGTGAGAATGGTACGTATTTGAATAGAGAAACGACAAAAACAAATTGCTTAGTCATACTAAGTATGAGAAAATGGTTAATATAAAGATTAATTTAACAAAAGTACAGACACTCATGTTTTCATTGAGATTCAAAATCCAATATGATTTTCTTACTGCTCTTTAGTTTGTAATTAGCGTAAGGGGATATTATACGGATGTTAACTGGCGGTTGAGGGAATATGAATGTATGATCCTCTCCGAGGGATGTTAAATGCTATTGAAGGAAGATTAAAAGTCCCGAGACATAGTCGAGGGACTTATTGTCATCCTGAAATACCGCATTTCAAATCGTGAGGGAACATTCCCTGAAGTTTCCTAGAACAAAGTGTACATATGTTACATTATATGATGCTCTGAAAGTGCCACGCCAGGCCTGTAACTAATTTCAAAAATGTTCTCCATACGTACAATCATGTTAATGACTGTATAAACTCACTTTCCTCCGCGGCTATTGACTCAACTGGCAGTCGATCATCGTAGGTTGTTCCTCTCCGCACTGTTATCTCAACTTGTTCAGATCACTGTAATTCCATCCAAAGTATGTTTTAATTGTTTTCTTCGATTATGTTTATCAGATCTTTTTCTGATCAAACTGTACTGGATATCGCTGGTTTTCCTTGAAATTTGACGCCTTTGTGATGAATGATTTTGTAGGCATACCGTTCCATTTAAGTACGGTATAGCGGTACGGTACCATAACCGGTATGTGTACATTTGCGTACAAAGTATATGGTTTGTTATTGTGTTTGTAATGTTAATTGAATGTAAGGGTGGGTTATATCACCGCTCTGGGCATGTGTTATAACAACATATCATTGCAATCATGTGACGGTGTTGAGCCAATCAATTACTCGTATTTTTACCAAGTCGTATATTATAATACATTATAGTTTATTGTACCAGGAATGTAACTATACATTATACAATACTGCACAAGCAGACAAGTAAGAGTTATTTACTTGCACTGACAACCTACGGCTATTAGTTTTTTTAGATTTTTGTCTAATTATATTGAAATGTGATTGTTGAAAACATGTATAAATAATGATTTAATCGACAGTAAAGCCTTTTCTTTCCCATGTGTAAAGCCATCACGTTTGAGTACCAACCTTCTAATAAAAGATAGATATACCCTTTCAAAATGTGTTGATAAACTGCCAGGTACAGATTTAAACATACACTTATAAACGCATGTTTACGCATTTCTTTATAATCATGCAAACTGACTTCCTTATCACGTGATATATCACATCCGCGGTAAGTATCTTTAGCTTGTTATACATGTACTAAAACGTTGACTGAAATGAGTTTCAAATTCCTTTACGTCTCCGGTGAAATAAATTGCTGTGTATATAGCTATAATAATAGTTATGTTGTGACTCAGACATAACCGTTTGCCTCACCGATACAGATACACTCCTGCACTGCCCTACGAACTGGACCCTGGGCAACCGGAAGTGCTACCTCTTCACCGGGCAGGTCATGACCTGGTACGAAGCCAGGGACTACTGCGGAAACTTGACCGAGGTTTGTCAATACTATTTTTGCATGTTACGTTTAATCGACAAATATACTCTCCACCACTACCGATAGACTAGACACTTAATCACTGGAAGTGCTACCTCTTTGACACCGGGCAGGTGATGATGACCTGGTATGAAGCCAAGTATTCTGCAGTAACTTGAGCGAGGTTCGTCAATCCTTGATTTGCATGTTAGGTCCCATCCACATGGATTCTCTCCAGCATTGTCAGACAAACTGGACACTGGGCCACCGGAAGTGCATCTTCTTAACCCTGAATGCGCTGACCTTGTACGAGGCCAAGGATAAATGCGCCAACATGACCGAAGTTTGTCAATAGTTTAGTTGCATTATAGCTTCAATCTGCAAAGATTCTCTCCAAAACTGTCCGACAAACTAGACTCTGGACTACCGGAAGTTCAACTTCTTATTCCTGTAGGCGATGACCCGGTACGCGAGCAAATTGTTCGCTGATTTTCACAATCGAATCGCAATAGGCTAAGCATACGATGGACCTTTTCATTTATTTATGTAATTTAAACATTCCCCGACGGACTGAACACTCGCTAAGAAATAATTTCAGTTGACTTTCTAAGAAGCGTTTGAAAATGATACGTTTCTTCTTTGTTTGTTCTTGTCAACAAGGTTTGGTACGGCAACGCATTCAGATATCCTTCTCTCCTGTACATCGATGACATTAACGAAAGTGAGGTCTTTAATAACCTTGATCCGGGGGTTACCGACTACTGGCTGGATTGCAACGACCTACAGATAGAAGGCGTGTGGACATGCGAAAGGGATAGAGCTGGCACCCCCGGTTCGTATCGAAGTAAGATTTAAATTGCATTTCATTACAGCCATCAAACGAGCTGTCTAGCTCAGTTGGTAGAACACAAGTCTAGCAATTTAGAGGTCTCGGTTTCGATTCCCGGAGCAGCCTAATTGTCTATTACTTTATGAAAATTGCTTTTGCAAGCACTTTGCACTGTACGTATGGTAAGGGTTAGCTAACAACAAGCGTTTATGCCAGTATTTGTCACGTTAGGTTTTAATTAATTCCGTTTTATTTATGATTGTGAGTACCTACTTAATTGTCAGTTTGTTTTATTTTGTTCAGGATGGCGCGGGGGCAGTCGGACAATAAAGCAGGTAGAAAGCAGCTGCTCAGTGTATGCAAGTACTTGAAACTTTAGGTGTTATGTAATTTTGATTTGTCATATAATGGTGAGTACATAATGAATTAATTTTCAGTTGTCTTTGATTTTTTCCAGGATGGCGTGGGGGACAGCCGGTCAACGACTCAGGTAGAAAGCAGCAGCTCAATGCATTCAAGTACTTAGCACTTTAGTTGTTATATAATTCAGTTTTCTCTACGATTGTGAGTACCTACTTTAATTTTCAGTTGTTTTTGGTTGTTTTTTGTTGACAGGATGGGCCGAGGGAGAGCCGAGCAGTGCAGTGGGTGAGCATTGCGGTCACATCTGGAGTACCCACTCACCAGGACTGTGGAATGATCTGAAATGCGGATTGTCTGCAGTGTATCCAGGTACTCACCCTCAGGGTGTATGCAGAATCACCTTGGACTGAAGTTGGCGAACAGTGAAGGGGTCACGTACAATGTCCATTCGAAAGACGAGGGTTCTACGAGACATTGCGTGAAATTGAATGCTCCGAATATGTATAAATTAAATCAGTTAAAATGAAGGGAATTTAATTATTGATTGAATGAACTTACAATTTGAATGAGCTGAACTGTTTCCAACGACTACCCAAGAAGGGGTGTTCACCGCTGAAGTAAGCGACGAGTGAATGCGTTTTACGTAACTTGTTAACTTTAAAATGACCACATTTGTTATTTCAAATGTAGCATTTACGAGGCTAGCTCAATATAACAAGAAACTGGACACTCCGAATATTAATTTGAGTGACAATGAAAGAAATATTAATGTAAGATGGAATTAACTTAAATTGGATTGATTTGTACTTTATCCAAATAATTATATGCCCATGAGGGGTAAGGCGAATCACCATAGACCTGAAGTTAGCGAACAGTGAAGGCATGAATTACGTAACTTGTCCAATTGAATGATCAAGCTTATAATTCGACTGATTTCTTTTTTCTTCCGAAGCTAGCACAAAATGTAATGCTCCGAATATAAATTGGAGTGATCATAGATAAGAATGATCTGAAATGTGCATTGTCTGCGCTGTATCCACCTACATGACAGATATACCCGGACGCGTTTATTTTTTCCGTAACCCTAACGCGTCGGAATTCGTGAAAACGCGCTGGAAAGCCAAGACTAGCTCGCGGTGTTGATTTACACGCAAGGCCTAGCTATTTTCTCAATAAAATCGTGGCTTCACACACCATGATGACTGTGAGTGTGATAGTTGATAGTTGATAGTTGATAGTGATAGTGTGACGCCTAGATGAATCATAATGTTCCTAGTCTCATTGTCGTGGTCGTAGTCCGCATCGAGATCGGACACTAATTAAATAATGGTCACCCTTGCCCTTGGACTTGTCTTATCTAGTTCGGTGTCGCAGAGCCGCAGATTTTGATGCATAATAGCAGCGGGGGCTAGTCTTGGCTTACCAGCGCGCTTTTACGAGTTTTTGAGGAAAAGCGACGCGTTAGGGTTACGGAAAAAATAAACGCTACCCGGACGGGGTGTGTACGATCACCGTGGACTGAAGTTAGCGACCAGTGAAGGCGTGACGAATCCTATATAATCAAAAAGCGGCGTCCATCATTCAAATTTGTAGAGCTTTACGAGGCTACCTCTATTAGAATGAAAATTATTGTTCTGAATATTAATTTGAGTTACAATGAAGGAAATTAATGGTAGGTTGAATGATTCTAAATGCGAATTATCTGAAATGTATCCACATATAAATCTAGAGGGTGTGTGCAGAATCACAGAAGACTGAATGACCGCGTTCATAATTTGGCCGATGATGATGCGCGGCTAGCTCAATTTGAGTAAAATGTAATGCTCCGAATATGAATTAGAGTGATGATAGAAATAGAATGATCTGAAATTAGAATAGTATGTATGTAATGTAGCCACATATAAACCCAGAAGGGGTGCGCCGAATCACCGTGGACTGAAGTTATCGAACATTGTATGCGTTACGTAACCATGGTAATTTGTAAAATCAAATGGCCGCGTCCATTATGTACATGATAAATAAGGCTACCTGAATTTGAATGAAACCGAACACTCCAAATATTAATGTGATAATAATGAAGGACAATTAATGTATTAAAGAAGTAATTAACTTAAGTGCGAATAGTCTGCAAAATAGTCTGTATCTAAAAATAAACCCAGAATCGATGTCCCGAGTCACCGTGGACTGAAGATAGCGAACAGTGAAGACGATACTTAACTTGTCAACTACAATTCATAATCTTAATTATTATAGCTTTACGAGGCTACCTCAATTTGAATATAATTTAAAGGAAGTGTCTGCCTTCTGCACGCCAAATTTCAAAAGATGCGAGATTTTTTGTCTTATATGAAAGGAAATGTCAGTTTACAGCAGCTGCCTAAACAAATTATGGTTGAAATATCCTTTTCGTGGAGTTATAAACCTTAAAACAATGCAATCGACAGAACGTCGTTTAATTTGCGTTACGCGGCTTCGCCCGTGCAAAATTTCGCTCGCGATAGCTGCCGGCGCATTCTTTGAATAATAAAGAATGTAAATGACAATTGACGAAGAAAATAGGGTTTTCTCTGTAAAGACTGAATACAATGAATGGAATGTATACATTATATGCGAATATCATATTCTACTGTATATACGTGCACTTCGAAGTTGATCTGTAATTGAAACCTCTCTATTTAGGAGATGAATACAATGAAGGAAACAAATACTGTTTGCTTTCTGAATAGTTATACGGTATGTTGAATTTAGGTAAGTTCGTCTTAATAATTTCGAACATAATACAAGAAAAGCTTCCTTCCAAAAGGCGCTAAATCCACTTTTCAACTTTGGAGAAACGCAGGTTTCTTTGTGCAACTTTGTACGCATAGGAATATGAAAATTAACTTTCCTTATTTCGATTGTGTAATTTGTCCTAAAGCTTATTAACATACTGATATTGTTAACTCAATTTGTATGGGAATTGGTTTCAGCGCCTTTTGAAACTAAGCTCTTCATATAATACTATAAATATAAAATAGTATAATTCATATAAATCAATATACTGTATATAATAGCATATTGAAAAAGGAAGGCTACATAGAAGTGAGAAACTTGAAAGCATACAACATAAGTATAAGTGGGACATTCGCGTGTTCCCTAATAGTCAGTGTGCACCCCCCACCCCCTATCCCCCTAAGTGCTACTACTCCACGCCACTGACTGTAAAACATCATCGTTATCACTAATTAATATATCAATATAGCGATTGAAATATCATGAAATACTTTATCTCTTACTAAATCTGGATTGTTTTCATGTGACCTGTTTTTTACTCGTAGATTTCTAGTCTTTTTACTAATTTATCTGTTCTTTGATTGTTCGAGTTTTACATTAACTTATTTGATATTTAAAGGGATCTAGTAACTTTGTTGACATGTGCAGAAAGTGATAGGTGGTTGATACAATATATACTATTGTTATCTGATATGTCCACTGGGTGTTGTGTGAAAATTTCAAGTTAAAATGACGAGTAATGAGCAAAAATGCAAAGTGATATTCACTAACCCATTGCACTCAATTTGTACGCGGTTTTCGCGGTCTAGTGGATAATTTAACATCTGAGCAATTCAATCTTTAATATCTTTTTAACGAAAGGGGAAAAAAAAAAAACGAAACCTGTCCCATGCTTTTATTGCTAATACGAATACAACCATGTATGAGGGAACCGCTAGAATTCCAATTTGATTTTGAGGATTTGGACAATGTTACTAAGTCCCTTTAAGTTAAACTATACATTTACAATTTGTATTTATATTATGTGTATGTGTTATTGCATCAATCATTGTATTCGTATTATTCTATCTGTGTGTGGATCTCATTGAAAATCAGCTTTGCTGAAAGGGCGATCCAACCTACTAACTGATGAAATTGTTGATAACTGCATTGTATCTATCGGCCCTGAATGTCACTAAAATGCAAAACGGACATAGAGTCCTTGATTGGTCAATTGTATTGGTGCAGTGTGTTTTGGGGTTATTAGCCCATTCCCTTCGAGATGTTGAAATCCCTATAGACGTTGATACATGGTCCATAAAGTTCCCGTAAGAAACGGGTTAATCTCAAATATTGCCATGGGGTTATGACAACGGCGTTAAATTTAGAGATAAGGTGGTCGACTGAGAAGGCGAAGGGCGCAATGTAACTTTGTGATCTTTGGAGATAATTATGTTTAAATTGGTGAGCCTTGTAGTTTGGTGGGGTATAGAGTATTTCGAGGGATGTGTATCGGTTTCAGATAACATTGCATTTCTTTTCTAATCAATGCCATGTATTTTACTTTTGTTTAAATAATTTTCCGTGTTATCTCTGGGCCAAAGGCTTATTTGTATCACTGTATTCATTGAATACTTGAGAATAAAACACAAAACAAAAACAAGATAATTTATCTACAGAATCGTCATTCATTATGCGCTTTCTAGTAAGAATAAACGATGTTCCGTTTAAATACGCAGTAACGTAGCTAAGGGTGGTACGGGGGAGGGGGCGTATCCCCCAATAAATTTGACAAAAAACAATAAAACTAAAATAATGGAACAGTCTGCGAAAACAAATAAAGTACACATAAAGTACACAATAATTGGCATGTCCCCACTCCCCCCCCCCCCCCCTCCCAATCAGTTGGACAGAACTACGCCACTGTCCCCCATCAGTGTTCTAGGACGCGGCTGTAACAAAGTATTGGTAATGCAGGCCCGTAGACAGGACATTCCAAGGGGGTGTGGTATTTACAAGTGGCCCAAGACCGATCGTGGCCGATACCAAGCCAACTGGTTTAGTTGTGTAGGTAGGGGGAGAGGGGTGATCGCGGCCAAGATATATCATGACCGAGACCAAGACCGATTAATCGATGACCGAGACGGATGGAAAGTGGACCTTTCTGAATTGGGGTGGGGGGGGGGGGGGGGGGGTGCGTACGCGACCCTGTATACGGGCCTGCATTGCTTATACTTACCTCGAGAAATGGTGATGAGGAGCAAACCAAGATTAAACACACTCACCTTCATGGTTAAAATCTTCCTCATAACCTGGGAAGAAAAATGCAAGCACTCGGAATTGAAAGTTTGTGCGTTTTACTTTATCATGATAAAGTAACACGGACAAACTTCCAATTCCGATAACTTATTATCTCGAATAATGTATGACTGTATACGAATAAACAAAAATCGATTTGTCCCGATTTTCGTGTTTGCACTGAAAAGAACATTCATTGCACACATTTAGGTATTATCACAAGAATTATGATATATTAACGATGTAATAATGGAAAGAGTGTCACTGATGATGCTAGACATTAGATGGGTTAACGATGGTTAAATATGGTAAGATCTCCATAGAAAGCAAGTTTTCAGGATAGACTTTTTCAAAATTGACCTTGCTTCAGGATTCTGATCGCCTCAGATTCCTAGCACGTTTGACAATTCCCAATTGTCCCCTAAAGGTGTCACAAAACTGAAGGCATTTGCCTTGTTACTGTAACTGGAATCGATTGAAGACATTTGCAATGCTTTGTGTTTGAAAATTGAGACCATAAAGATTCTCTCTCAAGGGAAGCAAAGGCTCGCATAGTAATAACACGCGTTAATGTTCAAACACTACTTCAGTATAGACGAATATTTGAACATTTTGGAAAACCTCTGTTGATTCAACAAAAGGTGTGACATCCATTAAAATGGAATTGAGGCAATGTAGTAACATATTTAAGCATTATATTTAGCCAATTGAATA
The DNA here is from genome assembly GCA_037951105.1 of Echinarachnius parma. Lineage (NCBI taxonomy): Eukaryota > Metazoa > Echinodermata > Echinoidea > Clypeasteroida > Echinarachniidae > Echinarachnius > Echinarachnius parma. Next base: position 48,460 of record JBAMJV010005451.1, read on the forward strand.
ATTACCTAATATATTCTACACTTTTTTGCTCTGAAAATAATTACGGTTTGGTAAGTCATGTAATCATGGTAATGCACAGAACGTACATCGACACAAAGTGGATTTCAATGTACTACAAACAAACGACCATATCTCACGACTGACAAACCCAATTAAGCTGAAATAAAAATCATCAGGAAGCCCTATTATTGTTCGTTAATATGACACTAAATTAGGAAAAAACAAAACCTGATCAATGTTTCTATTGATAATTAAAAAACAACGAGATATGCGAGAACCGCTAGAGTTCTAAGAAAGTTCTGCTAATTTTGATAAAGCTACTAGATCCCTTTAAACAACGTTGTTCATTAGTGTATCCGTGCCAATCAAGCTAATAGATCGTTGTCAATTTGCGGACAACATTATACATCGATGAATTTCAAAGCAAATTGACATTAATGGTTATAATAATTAGTTGCTATATAGTGATAGCTAGGCGCCGACTTTTCCCTTCAAAATGTATAAATTATTCAGTGTTGCTCAACATGAGTGCGCAATCAGTGGGAGTTCCTGAGAGGGGCAAAGCTACGGGGGGTGAGGGCTGAGGACCACAAAGTTCAATAATGGCACATTTTGTCGCCATATAAATATATATATAACCATACGCTACCTACGCCTCGCCTATATTATTATTTTGTGATACAGACTATTTGCAGACTATTTGCAGACTATATATATATTATTATTAATCTTCTTTTTTTCGGTGGGGGGGGGGGGGGGATATTACCCCCCTTATAACAGAGGCCTGAAGGTGAATGCTGCATACAGGGTTGCCATAGGGACTCGCATGTAAAGGGGCACAACAAAAACACTCTGCCAAGGGGAGCCTTGCAGGTTAATTAATACTGTTCATATTATTTCATCACCGCAATCTTGCCAATTAAACTAATTGAGAACATTGTCAATTTTTGAGGAAGATATTAAATATAGATGAAAGCTCAATTTTGGGCTGTTAGGTTTCCATTTTTAATTATTCACCCTGCTTACCACAATGTATAAGCAGGCCCAATTTGTCTCCGTCGTATTAATAGCCCTAGTTAGGGATTCGAACGTAGGCAATACACTAACAGTTTGCCAAGGTTAGCCTTGCAGGTTAAAGAGCTCTAGTATCTTTGTTTACACATGTACCTAATGATGAAGGGTTGATACAATGTGTGTTTCTGTGATTTGATAATTATGTCCACTATTAAAGTGATGTATGCATATTCCGTGGTAAATGAATGTCATATAACCAAGTTATGAGCGAAAATTCGAAGTGATGTTTGCTCATTTATTGCATTAACATTGTACTCAGTTGAAAGTATCCCATGGAGACTTTCGAATCCGAACACTTCCCTCATGCTCATATATATCTTTATAACGAAAGATCCATGCTTCTATTGATAACACAGAACCAACGAGATATGTGAGAACCACTGGTAAGATTGATTGTGGTAAGTTTTATTGATTTTGACAATGTTACTACATCCCTTTAAACAACGTTGTTCATTAGTGCATCTATGTCCACTAAGTTAATAGAGCTCATTGTTAATTTGCGGAAGACATTTTAAATTGACCTAAAATCATGTCAGCTATGAATCCTGGTAAATTATTTTATGAGGAAATTTCACATATGTAAGTTGACATATGGGTTGATATAAAAACAAAAACAAGAAATGGGAAACTTTCCAAAATACTCATAGAATAAAGTACAGAAAGCAAAATATTATTCGTGATATATATTTTTTTCCACAGTCTCGTTCCATTAAGCATATTTCCGAGCACTCAAAACATAACAACTTTCATTTGAACAGATGGCGTGTTAGTCCTATAAAACCTTTCAATCTGACACCCTTAATACAAAATTAAAAAATACCATGAGAGATTGTTAACAACTGAGAATATTTATGAACAATTCACTGTGCACCTCCAGGTGTAAAGTTGTATTTTATCGATTTAGTTCCAGACCTCCTGTAAAGAGAAACCCGAAAATAAAACCCTAAAAACAGTGCAAAATTAAGGATAAAGTAACAAGTTCAAGATTTATTGCTAACCAAGAAGAAAAACAAAGATTTGAAATAGCGCCAATATTACTATTTGTGTTTTTGTGTGTGTCAACTTGTCCCGTGGTATTGCCCCGACCATTTCCGACTGCTCGCTATTGAAACGGAAGTGAACGACGGTCTGTGATTGGCTACCCACAATTCACCGCTTTACGCATGCACGTTCGCATGACGCAAGCAAGATGACTGCGCATTGCGGGTTTTGCCTGTTCCCTGCGCATCAAAGTTTGCCAAAACAGAACAAGGTAGGCTTGCTAGAGAGTTGCTCTCAACTGCAAACTACTTATTTCAATATAACACTCCGCCTGAACTGCTCCAATCAAATCAGAGACAGACGGAGGTGAAGGAGATCATACCATATTGGTGAGTTTGGTTAGCCAATTCTAACTATTGAAGAAGTCTATTAATTAGACGCATAATAATTACATGTACACAAGTAAAGGGGTAGTACAGTTTTGGTAAGGATGAGCTTTAGTAACCAAAACCTGCACAATAACATTATAAACTAATACTACTCTAGCATGCTCGAAATGTATAGCAAAATACAAATGACTAAGTAAAAAGCATGTAACTATTCAAAAATAGCCATTAAAACACAAGAGGTCGCTCTCTAAAAAAGCATTGGTTTGAAAAAAAATTCATACCAAATTATGCATGTGATATTTTGTTGAATTGATGATTAAATAGAGAGATTATCAACAACTAATAAAAACCTCTTTTGACAATTTAAAGAAAGTATAAGCATTGTTTAAATGTTTAAACAAATCATCGATTAAATCTGGGCCTTAGATTTATTCCGATCGGATATAATGTATATTTACTGATATTTTAGCCGTTTCTGAACCGATTTTGATCAAATAAAGTGTATCTATCATTACAATTGTATGCTCTTTCAAATGTTACACTCAGTATTATTTTCATTATCTCACAAACAAAATTATTTCGTGCAGCGCCCATTATACCAACACTGAACTACCCCTTTAAAGAACTTTATTTGGAACACTGTTAGAGAAACTTTATGATATAACTGTTTTTAGAACATTTTGAAATCCCTGTTTTGGTTAGGTGTATGGTGTCATTAGCACATTGAAACTATTTGAACATAGTAACATAAATATTGAGGAATTTGTATACAATGTCATTTTAGCCAAGCAATCTGTGGAAGCCATGCAATTCTACCCGAGGTGAAATAAGAAGTTTAACTTTGTTTTCGAGATTAAACAACGAGTCAACTTTATTTTGTGTTCTGACTATGTCATTACTATATAGCTATACACAAATGAATGAAGATATTTGCAAATGAACATTTAACGAAAGTTGTGTTTGTGTTTATATTGTTCTTGCAAGATAATGCGTAGGGACAAGTGATAATTTAATGCAATTATTATACATTTGTAGAAGATCATTTGCAACATTTGTATTAACATTTGCATGTATGCAGATGTATTTTATCAAAAGTTCTCGTTTAATTGGTATATATTGTTTGTTTGTCCAATTATTTGTCTAATTTACATTTAGATGTTAACAAATACCTAATGAAAAAGGTTCATTATGTTTTTTGTTAAATCATAGGGAGCACGTGCCCCCATGCAATACTTTTAGAGATGAATGGTCTAAGTTATTTGTCGAAAAAAAAAAAATTACTTGGTGTTATCATCATGTAATTATTATCCTTGTTTATAAGTTTACTTGTATATGTATACAATAAATAAGACTACAAAGAAAACAGGGTATTGCGATTGTAAACATTCGACTAATCTGTGTCGATTGTATACAGTATTGTTCTTGTTGTAATAAAGTCATAAAACAAAACTGATACAATACTTTCAGTGGCGTAGCGTGTTCGTACTAAATGTGCGGTACTCTTTAGTGGCGTTGCGTGTTTGGACTGAGATGGGGACATGCATGGTTTAGGGCACATCTTATTTATTTATGTAGATTGTCCGCTTATGTTTGTTATTTTGGGGGCAACTTATTGGGAGGGCATGTGCCACCCCCCTCCCCCCCCCCCCCACCCCCTTTCTCAGCTGCCCTTGTAGCTACACCGATATGGCACAATGTATTTGTTGTACTCCGAAAATGTTCTCCTGATGTTTTTTCTTGTACCCCCCCCCCCCCCCCCCCTGTATCTACGCGTCGGAGCATTTTTAATTATCTGGTACTGACCAGCCTGTATCAAATGCTCATGTTGCATATTCCACTATTTGAGGCCCGGTCACATATCACCGGATGGCGTGAACGGATGCCCAACGAATTGAAAATTTGCGAAATCAAATTATCCGGTGGTCAACGTCATTTCCATTGCTTCGTGCACAAAACATTCCGCGAGGTAGAACAACGTACATCGCCTGACAAGTTACGGTAAAGAAACGCATACGAACGGAGACGAACTGATTGCAAATTTTGCTCACCGTCGGTCATCCGTTTACGCTCTCCGGTGATATGTGACCAGGCTGATTACACTATAGTATGAAATAAATTAAGACTTTCCTTCACGTTTCATTCTAGCTCCTCCCTAGTTCACGTGGTATTCTTGCAGCATAACCCGCATCATGAGGCACTATCTGATTATTCTCGTCTTTCTCATCGTCGACATACTTCGTGGTAAGTACTCTGATAAGAGAAAATTAACCCTACGAGTGCCAAAATAAATAGAACAAATCCACTTAAATGCCCGACTATTATAATATATTGCACATTCTAAAGGATTTTGTAATACGGGAATCGTAGTATAATTATTATTTTATATTTTCACTCACTTTATTAAAGCGCTAAACAAGATCTGGTGCAATATGTAATATGTTAAAGGGATAGTTGAGTTTTGGTATAGAGAGTACAGTTTTGGTCAAACTGAATTTTAGTTACCAAAACCTGCACCATTACATTACAAACTAATAGTTATGAGTCCATCAGATATACAAAAATTACAAACGACTAAGTAAAAAGCCTGTTATCATTCAAAAAGAGCCGTTAAAACTCAAGTGGGTGTTCTCTAAAAACTCATTGGTTTCAAGTATTTTTAATAAACAAAAATGTGAATGTGTTGTTTTTTCAGATAATGATTAAATAAAGAGATCGTCATCAACTATTTAAAACAATTTTTTGTAAATTTTGGAAAAGTGTCAGCATTTTTTTTTTTTTCAACGGCTGGCTCAAAATTATCGAATTATTGTGGGGCCCTACAATAATTACAAATGTTTATATATAAATGGATATTTCAGCCGTCTTTGAACCGATTTTTATCAAATAAAGTATATTCAGTCATTAAAAATAGTGTGCTCTTTCTAATTACCTAACACAAACATTATTTTGTGCAGCGTCCTCTATACCAAAACTCAACTATCCCTTTAAATGGAAAGTTGAGTTTTGGTATAGAGAGTACAGTTTTGGTCAAACTAAATTTTAGTAACCAAAACCTGCACCATTACATAACAAACTAATAGTTATAACTCCACCATGCTCGAAAGGTATGAAAAAACTTGGTAAAAAGTATGTTATCATTCCAAAAGAGCCGTTACAACTAAAAGGAGCGCTTTCTAAAAACTCATTTGTTTGAACCATTTTTAATTAGAAATTGTGCGTGTGATGTTTTGTTAAAACAGAGAGATCATCAACAACTATTTAAAAACATCTCTTGTAAAAATTGTAAAAGGTTGGTTCAAAATTATTGAATTATTGTGGGGCTCCACAATAATTACAAATATATATATTTATGTATATTTCAGCCGTCTCTGAACTGATTTTGATCAAATAGAGTTTATTCTGTCATTAAAATTGTATGATCTTTGATATTTTACACTCAGTATTCCATTACCTCACAGCGCCCTCTATACCAAAAACTCAACTATCCCTTTAACACATCGATTTCGAGACTGTTTTCCGGAAATACCTCGTAATATCCCCATTCATTCTGAATTATATTGAAGAAGCGTAATAAGAAGTTATCATAAGAAGTCTATACAATTCATTGATCTCGTGTCTATTGTATGCATTTAGGAACGAATCAGCAGCCAAACTACAATGACTAGTGTCAATTGAGTCAAGCATGGCAGTAAATGGTTCATTCACCATGGAGAAAAACTTCAATACATGTACACGCTAAATGAGAATAATTTACCCATGTTTTATCGCTAAGGGAAACATAGTTTGTCCATTGTTACGCACACAAATCAAGACAATGTACAATTTTCTAGCAGACATGCAACAAGGTCACGTGGCTTTGAAACGGTTCGTCTAATCTTTACAAATTTCATTTTACAAGATGCGTACGGCTTAAAAACAACAAATCAAAAAATCGGCGGGGCGAGATCTTCTTCAGGCGTTGCCGAGTAATGGCGAAAATATCTACCCGAATATGATGTCTTATAATACGTAATATCTTATTGTTAATATCGTATTAATTTATTATTTATTCATATGGGGATTGAAATTGGCAACGCAGCCTGCCAAATGTCCGGACAATCCCTCGTTGTACTGTATTACTAATATCAATGTGACTGTTATATGACACAAATGTCCCCCTTTTTCCTACATGTCCTATATCTTCTCAAATATTTGTACCCATCAATTGACTTCAACATAATTTATGCTTTGAGGAATGTGTGTCTACAAAACAAATGTACGATTTGGAAATGGAAAGTTAGACGATGAAGAAAATTAAACCGATTCAAATAACAGACTATTTAAGGTTCATCAAGAATTGATCTTTCTTTATAATTTTCCAACTGCGCTGCGTCATTTAAGAGCAAGCTATTAGCAAATTGTACCCAACTCCCAATTTTTAGTAGTAATTCTTTTCCATTAATAATAATTTTAAAAATGCATAAATCACAATTTCAGCACAGTTGGCCGAGTTCTTGCAGTCAAATTGTCTAATAGTTCTCCACCCGCCACACCCCCACCCCCCCCCCCCCCCCCCAACCCTGAGAGTTTTGTAAACTGCCTTATTTCGGCAAAAAGTACCTCAAACTCGGGCAAACCATGTCTTAATATTCGGGCAAACTTATGTCAGGTTCGGGCAAATTGGGGCAAATTGATGTCTTCGGACAAAAAACATGTCATAGGCGGGCAAAGTCATATTACATTCGGGGATTAACGACATTCCGGGCAATATAACGTCAATTTCAGGCAAAACTATCTCAATATTCTGGCCAGTTCGTTTCTTTTTACAACTGCAGCAGCAAACACGTATAATTGATGTGCATGTTTGTGGTATTTAGTTATTTATTTATTTATTAATTTATTTTTATTTTTATTTGTATTTTATTTATTATTATTATTGTTTTTTTTTTGTTTTTTTTTTTTTAAATTCATTTTGGGGGTGGGGGGTTATATTCAGGCACAAGACCTCAGCACCTCTGACAAAAATGTGCATATATACGTCCGTGCATTAACTACGAACTATATCGTTTTTTCTTTTTGCAGGAGCACTTTGCTGTGAAGAAACAGTACGCTCGTCCTGTCCGACCATCATTGGACCGAACGGGCAGCGAGTAAAACTGCTCCTCAAACAGGGGAAAGTCTCGACAGCCATCGACCGGGCTATGTGGGGAATGTCTGCTGCTCAGACGTCGGCAGTTTGTTCTCTTCCAGGTAATGACACTTTATTTCATGATGTTAGGGTACTGTTGCCACTTTTCGACCTTTGCCAGATGTCATCGACATAATTTATTTTAATATGAATTTCAGTTGTAAAACTGCTCAGTCAGCGGCAGCGGTAGTCTGCTCCTTACCAGATAATAGTTCGCATGGTTCCATAACGGTATAATTATAAGGTTATTGTAAATTTTCGTTTGAGACTAGGAATCTTCTTTCTTTTCATCGGGATCCAAATGTAAATTAAAGAATTTTAAGGACTGTGTAGTACCAATGAACAGCCAATCGACGTTCATATTTCAGGGCGGAAATACAATAAAAGTGAATTATTAGCACTTAATTAAATTCACCCCGGATATTTGGAGCTTCCAATTTCTCTTAGGCATTGGGGTTGTTTTGCTTATGTTATGAGAAGAATACAATGCATGTTCACATGTTTATCTTATAACGGGATCATGTTTGATTAAATTGAAAAGCGTTCTCGAACGCTTCCTGATTTACACGTCATGTAGAAGAACCTTTCAATGATATTGGTATGTTGAGTCTAAGAGCATCACTAGAACTACCACACAGTTAAATGTATTTATCCTTTTTCACTAAGTCCACATTATCCCGTGAAAATCTTACATTACACGGTTACAAATCTTTAGCAAATATTGGTATAAGACTGAAGTCTCAAAAAGTATTTGGGGAAAAAAAAAATATTGGGAAAATTGATTGATTTTAATAGCAATCGTTGAGGGATTTAGTAACTTGTTTTACATGTGCAAAAAGCGATGACTGGTTGAAACAATGTATATTGTTGTTATCTGATATGTCCAGGTGGTGTTGTGTAAGAATGTCAAGTTAAATGGACTTTATATTGCCGAGTAATGAGCAGAAATGCAAAGTGACATTCGCTTTGTGAACGGTTCTGACGATCCGTTGGATAATTTGACATCTGAACACTTCAATCGTAAATATCTGTTTAACGAAAGGAAAATTTGAAATCCGAAACCTGTACCATATTTTTTTTTTGTTAATAAGAATACAACAAGGTATGAGGGAACCACTAGAATTTCAATTAGATTTTGAGGATTTGGACAATGTAACTAAGTCCCTTTAACATACGAAATATGTTGACAGATGTCAGGCCGTTAAGAACGGACTCTCTAAATTAAAATGTTACGAGTGACTGTATCCTTACATGCCTGAATACAAAATGTTGTTTCACTTTGTTTCCTATGATTATTTGAAAACGAACACAGATTGTCTGAGAAATCTCTGCAAGAACACCGCTACGTGCGTAGAAACACTCTCTGGGTACACGTGCATCTGTGCAGCGCACTATACGGGACCAAATTGTGAAACAGGTACGTACTGAAACATACGGAGCCTGCAATATGGAATGCAATGTTATAGACTCGAGGGAACGATTTGAGGGCCCCTTAATAATATTTGTTCTCGATAATTATGTGATATCAACGCTTATCGCTGGAGGGACGCAACGATCCAAACTAACCCATCAATTATAAGAAAATACATTAATTAAGTAATAGTTGCAAATTCTGCCAAATTACGCGAATATAATTTCGGATTGTTTCAAACTAGTATTATTAAACATTTTGTCTATGGGTCAGTTAAAGTAGGCTCGCTTCGTTATTATTGTCTAAGAACCACAGTGGTTAAGCTTTGTTTCAGATTATATCTGATATACGTATACTGTATACTGTATCCGAAACTATGTATTGGCATTAGCTATAGGGAACAGTGACACGAATAAAACAAGGAAAATATGAGAACATAGATAATTAGTTTTAAAACAAGATAATGGAAGAAGAAGTGAGCGGGGAATAAACGAAAATAATTGACAATTATACACGTTTTTAAACGAAGGAGGGATACCTCTTCCCGGGTTGGAAAATAAACATATGGGGATTTCAAAACGACTTGAATGGAGAGATTGATGCAAGTCGCCAATTTATATATACATTATCCATCACGCGAATGAACGGGATTTAAAAAAATATCGATTTACTCTTTTTATATTAAAAAAATCAAATAACATTCTCAAATATCTTACAATGATTTAACCAGAGGTGTTTGATTACAGGGATGACGTGCTCCCCTGTACTTGCAAACCCGAGTCACGGATCGGTGTCTTGCACGGACACTATTTACTACAACAGTGTCTGTACCTATACGTGTGATACGGGGTACGCCCTGACATCGGGTAGCAGTCAGCGCATCTGTACATCGTCTGGCTGGTCCGGCTCACAGGCAGTTTATCAGGGTAAGTAACTCGCTATTTTGCCTTATTGCGCCCCATATAAATTTCGAGCTGGGAACAAACTACAAACTTCATTTCAAACTTACAAGAATAGTTTGTTTACTTCAGAATATTTACAAACGTTAGAGTGCATTGCTTAACAATTCACAATTATTGATGAATTGGAACACATGAGCCGTTGAGCAAACATTGTTATAGAGTCTTTCGACTTTCTTACAGGGATAACGTGTTCTCCTGCACTCACACACCCGAGTGACGGATCGGTGTCTTGCACGGACACTATCAACTACAACAGTGTTTGCACCTATACCTGTGATGCGGGGTACACCCTGACATCGGGTAGCAGTCAGCGCACTTGTACATCGTCTGACTGGTCTGGCTCACGGACAGTTTGTCGAGGTAAGTAGCTAGCGGTATGTTACTATATTTACAGCGACACTGTAGCCCCATATTTACAAATTAATTATTGGGAACAAACTAAAAACCTTATTTCAAACTCACAAGAATAGTTTTCTACTTCATAATGGAACCTTGATAAAGTTATAATGCATTGTACCTCAAATCACAATTCATACGTTGAAAAACACGTGCCGTTTTACAACCATATATACTATTGGCAAGCTTTCAAACGAAGATAGAACCATGTGCCGCAAACTGTTGGTTGCACTGTAAGAATTATGTATGACGACTTGACTAAGGAGAATGGTGTAAACTGGTAACGGATCTAAACATTATACATTGTATTATTTTTTACTTTAAATGAATGTGCGTATTGTTGATTATATTATTTCGATTACAGGGATAACGTGTTCTCCTACACTCGCAAACCCGGATTACGGATCGGTGTCTTGCACGGACACCATCAACTACAACAGTGTCTGCTCATATACCTGTGATACGGGGTACACCCTGACATCGGGGAGCAGTCAGCGCACCTGTTCATCGTCGGGCTGGTCCGGCTCGCAGGCAGTTTGTCAGCGTAAGTAACAGGCATGGATTCACTGTTTTGCCACAATGAAGCTAAACTTTAGCCCCATACTTAATTAAGTTTTGTCTTGGAAAGAATAAAACAAATGAATGTTGTTTTCTGTCTTACCTCCACATCTTATTCTTTATTGTTTCACTTCCTTTCTTTCTACCTTTCTTCCTTCAGTCCTTAGTCGGTCATTTTCCTTCTTGCATATACATCGAATGTATGTGTGTAGGGCTTAACTGCAATTTATCCTATCACTGACAGGGTCGTTGGTCAACCAACGGCCAACGTATATATTACCTGGTACGCTTAATTGTCAGGTCACGTATCGACCCGTTAGCGACTCCGTTGGTCCGTAAAGCGATTTTCTTTTAGCTCAGTTTGCGAATCTTTTGGTAAGTCGGCGTTATTTGGGACTGATGTGGGGGATTTCGTTAGGCTGGTATTTTGTGCAGATTAAGAAATTGATATGGAAGAATAATCATGGCGCCTTGGGACTAAAATGGGGGCTCTTGTTAGGGTAGTATTTTGGGGCAAATTTAACAATTACAGTTGCCGTCCTCGTTGGGCCATTGGTCTGTTGGCACAACTTGGTACAAAGGTGGCTTTTGTATTATTTTTAAGAACAAAATGAACAAGAAGAATAACAGGATGATAAAGTAGAGGAAGGACATAATTCATTACAGACGTTTTCATGTTATCCTTCTGGAAACTCAAATAAGCAAATCACTTCTCACGTTGAAAAGAGACAGTCGGACATTTTGAACGATTTGGCTGCAAAAATGGATGTGATTTGATGATATATATATATTCATTATCCATATGAGTTTTGTGGCAAAAAGTATGTGCTTATTGTTAATTATAGAGTCTTTCTATAACAGTGATAACATGCTCAGCACTCGCAAACCCGAGTCAAGGATCGGTGTTTTGCACGGACAACATCAACTACGACAGTGTCTGCACGTATACGTGTGATACGGAGTTCTCCCTGACATCGGGTAGCAGTCAGCGCACCTGTACATCGTCTGGCTGGTCCGGCTCACAGGCAGTTTGTCAGGGTAAGTAGTTGACACGGATTCGCCGTTTTACCACAATCCACTTCTACTTCTACTTCTACTTGGGTACTCGACATGGTCCATCAGTCAGGACGTAGAGTCGAGGGGAACCGGTGAGGTGTCCCGTTAATTGCCGATTGAGGCAACTGCTCCCGCAAAGGCTCCTAATGATGTAGAAGCCAAGACAATATTGGGGAGCGCATTCCATGCTGTGACAGTTCGTGGGAAGTACGAGTTATGGTAAAGCTGAGTTCGAGTAGGTATATGCTTGAGCTTATTTGGGTGGTATTGTCAGTCCCATAACAAGAGTGTTTACCTTATGTAGGTGGCTGTACATCTTACAACAATAATCGGACAACTCTACAGATGTACCGAGTTCTCAAGTATCTAATGTTTCACCTAACTTTGTCACGAATTTGTCAGAGTGCATCTTAGTTACCCGTAAAAAGACTGTATCTTCGAGTTTATGCTCATAATTTGACATATATAAAGTCCGGATATTCAGTGCGTTAGAGTGAAAACAAAGTTTGGCCCGATTTTATTGTCCTCTATATCTTCTGAATTTTGTATCGGGACATGTTGTCTTAACTCCATGCTAAATCAGCCTTCAGAAAATTTACGAATTTGTATTTGCACACAGTAGTTGCATGAAATATTATTTAAACAAAATATTGTCTGGGCGCACATATCACAAAAACTCTTTGCCTAAGGTATTAAAGGGCACCTACGTGTTTCGCTGCATGTATCTACATTATATATTCAAACATCTATGTCATGTTGAGCTCTAAATCCCGATCACGGGACAATTAGTCGATTAGTCAATCACGCATATGTTTGCCAACAGTGTGAGCGACGTTTATTTGTGCGATTATACGCTCATCGACAAGACTCAGAGCGCAATCAATTACTGTATACACGATACAATGCACGCACGTATTGTATAAAGTTTACATTAATTAACGGAATCTTTTAATTCCAACGTACATCTACCGACGTAACCGATGCTCTGCGAGGCGCAGATAGATACCCTCTCGCCAAAATGTAATGCTATGTTCCGCTTACATCCATTTTACCGATCTGAAGTATCTGAACTATTGCGTCAAGGAGTGGCGCATAGTCTTTTCTGTATTGTATCTGATTTGGAAGTCAAGAAGCTCATCAAATCGCTACCACCTAAGCACTGTAAATTGGATCCAATTCCTACATGGCTCTTGAAGGACACCCTTGACGAACTCCTACCTGCCATCACCAAGTTGTTCAATCTCTCCTTGTCTTCCGGCCATGTCCCCGAAACATTTAAATCGTCCCTACTCATCCCTCTCCTCAACAAGCCGAACCTTGATAGGAATGGACTGAACAACTACAGGCCCATTGCAAATCTACCTTTCCTAGGTAAAGTCTTAGAGAGGGTTGTGGCTGTTCAGGTAAAGGCTCACCTAGAGAGATTCTGCATGCTTCCTGTCCATCAATCTGCTTACCGGAATCACCATTCAACAGAAACAGCTTCGGTCAAAGTCTTAAACTATCTTCTCCTGGTCATAGACAAGGGTAATGAAGCTGTGCTCATCCTCCTGGATTACACGGCTGCATTTGATACCATCGACCATACCCTGCTACTTCATCGCCTGGAACATGACTTTCATATCACTGGAACTGTTCTTGCTTGGATACGTTCATATCTCCACAATCGCAGTTCAACGTGTGATCATCAACGACACGCCTTCTGCAACATGTCCACTGATCTGCGGCGTTCCTCAAGGTTCCGTGATTGGCCCGCTTCTCTTCCTTCTCTACACCAGCCCACTGTCTAAGGTCATTGACTCTCATCAGGGGATTCAGCATGCCATGTACGCTGATGACACTCAAATTTATATAACTCTAAAGCCCAACGCAAAGGATGACGCAGCTCTGAAACTTAGTAGTTGCCTTGAAGACATAAAGTCCTGGTCTTTCAACAACAGACTTTGCCTTAATGAACGAAAATCTGAAATGATCCACATTACTTCCAAATTCAGAAACACTGACGCTTTCCCTGACTTGGTTACTGGAGATGGTTCACTGAAGGGTAATGAATATGTACGAGACCTTGGTGTCATAATTGACAAAAATCTTACATTTCAGCAGCATAAAAACATCAAAATTGGGAAAATTAGGAAACTACTTGACCGACCCACAACTGAAAAATTAACCCATGCCTTCGTATCCTCCCACCTTGAGTATTGTAATTTGATTTTTGCTGGCCTTCCTCATTCATACTTACTTCCACTTCAAAAAATACAAAATACTGCTGCAAGGCTTGTTACTCTCTCGAGAAAATTTGAGCATATAACCCTAATATTTCGTTCTCTTCATTAATGGCTTCCCATACACCATCGTATAACATTTAAAGTTCTTCTTTTGACTAATACAAAGTTCTCCATGGTCAAGCCCCTAAATATCTTTCAGATTTGATTTCCTTACGTTGTTCTAGTTCTTCAAGATCTCTTCGATCATCATAAACCTTGCAGTTAACTCTTGGACCTCGTACTGTTACAAGATATGGCGATCGAGCTTTCTCAGTAATTGCCCCTATACTTTGGAACAAGTTATCAGCACATATTCAAAATACCCATACCCTTGATCAGTTTAAGACCTTGCTGAAAACGCACCTTTTTAATCTATGATCGATATTGTACACGTGCTCAGTTGTGAGTCGGTCAAAGAGGTGCACACCATTATATTCCTTGTATGTTTGATTTTACGTTTGATCTCATTTATATTATTTTGCATGATGTATTGAATAAAGAATAGATTTATATTTGTTGTGTTTAGTATAAGTTTTGGCTGTAAATTGTAGACCGACAATGGTGCGCTTAGAAACAACCGTATTAAGCGCCTAATAAATGTTATGTATTATTATTAGTATAGCCCCTACTGTACTGTGTGTCAAAAAAAGGGTACAGTCCGAACATAATTGTTTACGGTACGAAAGTTATTTGAAAAGTATACATATCAAAGAAAAATAATCAGACTTCCCGACAATTTTGTATTTGTATCAGTTTAATTGGGTTTGTCAGTTGTGTGATATGGTCGTTTGTTACCAGTACATCGAAATATACTTTGTAACAATGTGCAATACATGATTTACCAAAACGTTATTATTTTCAGGGCCAAAAAATATAGAAGGCATTAAGTAAATATTCAATTGGCAAATATGATGCTTAAGTATATTGTTAACATTACCTGAATTAGATTTTAATTGATGTTACAATTTTGTTGAATTTACACAAACTTTAAATATTTGGTTAAAGGGACAGATCCTCTTTTGCAAGCCAAATTTCCAAAGTTGCGAGTTTATTGTCTTATATGAAAGAAAATATCATTTAAGAGCATGCCGGAACAAATTAGGGCTTGCAATCTCTTTTTCGTAGAGTTATAGACGCAAAACTAATAAGTCATCGTCCAACGTTTAATTGTGCATTATACGTGTATTCACCCGGTGATAAAGTTCGCACACGGATTCCACGGAGTACAACAACGCTATGCGTGATCCCTACGTGGCCCGCGCACAAATAAGAACGGCATGAGCGAATACTAAACAAAATAACCAAACCTCGCTTAAGCCACTGACTTATATTCTTCACTTTTGAGATCTTTTTCCGTGACATACCTTTACAAATGTCGGCTTCACAATACCTTTACAAGAATAAGTACAATATTGTTGTAATATCATAAGATTACGACAATATTGTACTTATTCTTGTAAAGGTATTGTGAAGCCGACATTTATTGACCGATATATAGTTTGATGGAGGGACGCATTCGTTTTTCATTCGTAGAATCCAAATTACAGGGCTGTTCGATCTGATTTTGTGTGTGTGTGTGTTACATTCATCCCCATCCGTCAACTGGAAACTGTTTAGACATTTCGTAAAAGAGGAACTGTCCCTTTAAGGCCCAGTCTCATACTGACGATTTTCACGGCGACTCGCAACGACTCGCAACGATTTACTAGAACGAATCGACTCGATTTAGCCACGGTTTTGAGCATGGGCGTAGCGACTTACGTAAAACCTATTCATCAGGAATGGGTATCAATCACAGATCTACACCCACGAATTTGGGGAAGAACCGATACGATGTAATACGATGCAACACGACCTAAGCGATTTTCTCGACGAACGTCAAATCGTTGCGATTCGCCGTGAAAATCGTCAGTATAGAACTGGGCCTATACTGAAGTAATGTTTGATCATCAACGAGTGTTATTACAATGCGAGCCTTTGCTTCTCTTTAACAGCAGTTATCCCTTGAGGAAATACTTTTTACGGTCTCAATATTAAAACACAAACCCAAAACACAAGTTTTTATTAAAAACAACAAAAACAATATCGTATATGAGACCGGCTCTCAGAGAATGGGTGTAAAGTCGGGATGGGTCTTTAGTACTTAGAGCCTCAAAATCATAAAATATTGTCTTTGGCTGAAATTTTTAACTTTATGGGATTTGATACTTACATGTTTCATCTACATTCTCTGAAAATTTCAGGTCCTTAATCAAATTTTTTGTGCCGGAAATAATGATTTTTCTAAGCAACCTTCATAAAATATATGCAAGACAAAGTATTAAAATACGAACTGTAAACAATTACTTTATATTCATACAAACGTTCAGATTGTTGTTAAAATAGAACCAACAGTTAAGTTAAAGATTTTCTTCATTGATTATAAATTGAGTCGAATTTGGTATGATTGTGAAGGTTATCTTGTACTTTACAAGCCTCGAGAAATTCAGATTTTTTGAATTTTTGTATATATTTTTTTTATCGAAATTGAAAATGAGAAAAATTCACCCTCCAAACCAGGCCCAAATTCACCCCGATCTCGCCGCTTAGGTCGATGACGTATGGCGAGGAAGTGAATTCTCTGCTAAATCGATTGCGCATGCGTGATCGCCGCGGTACATGCAGTTTGCGTGCAGTATTTTGTTTACAATAACCATCGCTCGCTCGTTTTGCAACATCGGAAATGAAGAAGAAAAAATCTAGAAAATTGCCCAATGCTAGTGTAAAAGTACATATTTTACCGTATGAGTGGTTATTTTCGCAAAATTATAGATTTGTTTGACAAATTGAGAGACACAAATTGAACGTGCCTCGAAAAAACAAAATGCCCGTCAGTTGAATGATACGGAACACGCACTAGAGTTTCAGCGGCCCCGCCCCGCGAGACAGCATGTGCTCTAGCTACCTAGCTGCCGCGCCAACTGCCATGACTGCCTTGTAAGTAATTGCACTTTTAAAAAGTTCCGAAAAGGAACGAAAATGCAAGATTATTACGATCACACCTATTCTAGGCTTTCTCTTATTTTACTTACATGTTTATAAGGCTTTTGAAACAAATACGAGAACAATTACCTGCAAAAACAGCAAAAAAATACGCTGATAATCTCGGTCCTAACTGGCTAACGCGAGCTGAATTGAAGCGAGCTACATACACTAAACCGCTATAGCTATATTGCTGCATGCATTGTCCACCGTATGCGCACGGTCGAGGCTATGCACGTATCATGCATGCCGCCAGCGTTGCACGTCGCACCGCAGAGAGTATGATTCAACTCGCAGACTAGGCGATTCATTTACCTATTTTTTACTTTATCATCACATTAATGAATAACAGAATAACTTTACAACGAATATAAATTGTTGTTTCGTTAGTTCATAGAGTTAGTTAGTGTATAGAAAATAGTTTAAACAACCACGGAATCCTCGGTATAAAGGGGTATAATTCCGGTATATTATGTGGTAGATACCGAAGCTTCATATTGGAAGCTTCCTTTGGTTACGTCAGTACAACACACATATCTACTGACTCCGCTCGTCTCTGGAATGGGGGTTTTGAGGCAGTGTTTGATATTTTCATTTTTTTCAATTTTTGGATGTGCGAGTACTTGGAAAGTAATATTTTCATATTCTGTATGATTTCAACTTTCTGTAAAGATATAATTTGGCTAATATTGGTTTTTCTTTGAAGAAAAACTTTAACAAAAGTGCTAGTCGACTTCTGTTCTCTCTATTACATGTATCTAGTATTAAATATAATTATAGAATTTCTTTTTAATTACATTGTGTACATTAAAAATGAAAATTGTAACAAATGTAAAATATAATTTATTTGTTCATCAAATAAGTTTTGAGGGTCATACGAAATGAAAATCTTGTTTTTTTGTTATTTGATCTTCTGGGGTAAGCTATTCCACAGCTTTAGTCCGACAAAAGAAATGGAGAGTGTACCATGTGTCGTCTTACAAATTGGCAAGCATAGCATTGAGTTTTCTTTCCCTCTTGTTTCATAAGTATGGTATAAAATCTGTCGGTATTCCACTAATGATTGTGGACAATTTTCTACGCACAAATCATATACAAATGTTGAAATTGAAAGTTTATGCAAACTAAAAAAACATCTAATATCCCCAATTGTTTAAACGGTGGTTTCGAGGATGTCCCCAATAATGAAAATGTAATAGCTCGCATAGCCATCTTTTGAGCTAAATAAATACAATTCAAGTGAGATTTATAACTGCTTCCCCATACCTCAATTCCATAGAGTGTGGGGTTGTATAAACGATTTATACAAGAGCACACTAATATGCAGAGGCACAAACTATCTCAATTAAATAGCAAACCCACTTTTCTACGAACACACTTATTTACAGAGTCAATGTGATGCTTCCAAGTCAATGTGCTATCAATTTGAACTTCTACAAACAATGCCACACTTACATCATTAATATCTGTATCAGACTAAGGACACAGTTTACCTTAATTACCTGTCCTTTGAACTGCATTTACTTGCTCATTAATGTCATTTAAATCAATATCCTTTTGACTCTCATCAAAAGTATGAACAATATTTCAATCGTCTGCAAACATCTAATATTAAAGTAGTAAAGTAGTTAGTAAAATAAGGTAAATCATTAACATAAATTAAAAACAATGTAAGACTCATGACTGACCCATGTGGCACGCCGCATCTTAGTATTTTGGGTAGATGCTGCCTCCTTATAGCACAATGCCTGAAAACGGTTCAAGAGATAGTAGCAAACCATTGGAAAGCAATACCACGCATACCATATTGTGCCGTATTTTCTTTTCAAAATATCATGATTCATAGTGTCAAACGCATTTTGAAAATCTATAAATATACCAAGTGTAACTTTCCCTCCACCCATTGACCTCACAAGTGTGCGTATAAGGAATCCGTTCTGATGTTTACGAACATTCACAATTTTTTTAAATATTTTCCCAACAACTGGCAAGACTGAGATAGGACTGTAATTTCCTGGATCAGTCTTTGCCCCTTTTTTTATAAATAGGTGTCACCTTTCCTACCTTAAGAGGAAGGGACAAACAAGCTGTGAAATTTTGGCTCAATTTCAGCGTTCCGATATATTTTTGTTTTAAACAAAACATCTCTTACCCCTTTCAGTTATAAATATGTGATGACTCTTAAATACTGCATTATACCCATTAAGAAGATACAAATGGTTCAAAAGGGACATAATATTACTGGTGATTTGCTAAATAACATTTCACTGTATAACGTCAATTGACCCTTTGTCTTGATACCTATAGACAGAGGGCTTTGATTTAATAATTAGCATGACGAGAAACAAACTAGATACACTGGTTCCGCATCGCTAAATGCTGTCATGTTCGCTTACTGTCACTAATCTGAGCACTGATACTGTCATTTCTAGGAATTTGAACTCCTCTTCTGGATCACTGGTAAGTGGGTTCAATGATATGATGACTTTTCAATCACCATATCAAAATAGTTCCCATTTTCATTCATCTGAATGTAATATTAAATACAAGTCTTTTTTCGTTCCGCGTTTAGATCTGCGAACATGTCCCGAAGGCTGGGTGCTCAGTCACCCAGGAAAGTGTTATTACATCCACCTATCAAAGATGCTCTGGACCGAGGCAAGAGACTACTGTGAAAGTCTTGATCCTGTTATCTACGGAGGGCAAGCTCGCTATCCATCGCTGCTACAGTTGGACAGCGACGAGGAGACGGATATCTTCAAAGGCTTGGTGGCTCCGGGCTTCTACGCGATCAACTGCGTGGACTTACCAGACGGGGTGTGGAAATGCAGGAGGGAAAGGAACGGTGCTAGTCTAAGTGACTACAGAAGTGAGTGTTGGCAGCCCCCCCCCCCCCCCCCCAAAAAAAAAAAAAAACACAACACAACAACAACAACAATAACAGCAACAACAACAACAACACACAGACAAATAAACAGACAAATGTAAGAACAATTATTTAAGAAAAACAATGCAAAACCTGAGGGGGATTTTGAAGAAAATAGGAATCACTTGGAATGATTGCTCTCAAGGGTGTGGGATATGTTGAATACAATGTATACGGGCTAGTATCGTATCCTATTAGCGGAGTAATAATGGTGTAAAGCGCTTAGAGATGCATGGATATTAGGCGCTATATACATCGAGCCTGTTACCATCATCATCATTAATATTTCATTACTTTTTCCCACATAAGGACCTCCTTTCCTGATTAATTGTTGATGTATTGATTCAGAGTGCAATGTTCAGCAGAAAATTATCTTTATACTTCTTTCCGTCAGTGAACTAGAAGGATGATTACCATTTATGAAGCAAGGGCAGATTACCATTTATGAAGCAAGGGCAATAAGCGCGCTCCGTTTATTTCCACAAAGAAAGGTTGTTATCTATGTCATTGCTCTAGTGCCACACACGTGGAAAGTGCAGAGTATACTTAAAGGGACTTAGTAACATTGTCCAAATCATGAAAATATAATTTGAATGTTTCAAATTTCCCTTTCGTTACAAAGATATGTACGATTGAAGTATTCAGATATGAAAAACTCAGGTGGAGTTTTGAAACCGTGTACAAAGTGAGTGCAGTGAGTTAGTGAATATTACTTTGCATTTTCGCTCATTACTTGGCCATGCAATGTCCATTTGACTTGAAATTTTCACATAATACCCTATGCAACAATATACATTGCATCAACCCTTCATCACTTTTGCACATGTCAACAAAGTTACTAGATCCATTTAAAGTGATCGAGCAAATTTGTATAATTCAACCAAAATTACAAGTATGAAATTGAGCGGGTAAACCTATACTATCGCCGTTAGTTTGTTTGTTTTGTTTTGTTTCCGTATTACAGACTGGGCCGCCGGAGAACCGAACACGGAGGTTGAACACTGCACTCAGTTAAATAGTGTACCTGACTGGGAGTGGAATGACATACTGTGTGACGAGTATGGCGATAAATGTGTCGTGTGTCAGATTCGCATAGACTAGCCATCGATTTGAATCAGTAGATGCGGCATCGCTCGCTATATTTGAGGTGGACGGTCGCAATCTTGGAACGAACTGGCAAAGTTTTGATAGGTCGTATGTCTGATTGAAAAATAGCACAAAATGACTGATGAATTGAGCCATGCATACATATTACCTTATATTAGCGTATAAAACAATTACAAAATGATAAAGAGGACAAATCACAAAAATATTAATAACGAATATGATATAAATGAAAATGAGCAAATGAAAATAGGCTTCGCCTAGAATCGAACCCGAGACCACCGGATTGCTAGACCGGTGCGCAACCAGAGGGAGAGGGATTGGCTATAGTTAACTGTTAAGTTTGAAAAAAACTTATCAAATTTATCATTGAGATTTTATGTATAAATATTGTTGTTAGGACAATAATATTATCAAGGTATTGTAGATGTATTAACAAATATTATTTAGCCATCTGAATTATGTTTTAATTGACGTATACAGGGCCAATTATGGTCGGGATCTTAATATTAATTGTTTATCTCTAATTTCATTTTTCGTTGCTAGCATGGCGTGATATTGTATTGAATTGAAGTGTATCGTAATATATTATATTATATTATATTATACTATGTTATATTATGTGACAGGGTATATAGCAAAACCCGGCACTTGTGAGTAAAGATCAAAATTTTGATTTTCATACCATTTTGAAAGGCCTCAGCACAAGCTTTCATTTGATGCTTTGTTCTATCTAATTGGTCAATGATTGGCGGATATATGACTGTTTCAGTGTTACAATCATAGGTCCTTACACACATTGTGTGAACTTAAAATGCCCATTTCTTCAAAACATGAATTACCGACAAGTGCCGGGTTTTGCTATAGCCGGTCACATATTACATCAAAATTGCAAAATATGATAACAAAGAAGATTTATTTCAAATTATTGTAATCTAATCTGCATAGTTGCTTGGCTATTTATATTTGCAACATAGATGTTATGTTTATTCGTTCATCGATAAGGTATTTTATAAAATGTTTATCATCAATTTGTTTCAATATTTGAGTATCTTTTCTATTGTTTCGACTTTGGATTTATTAATCTGTATATACGTGATGTATCTATTGTGCATACATGAATAATATAGTACATTATGAAGATCAATATGCCATCCCTTGTCATAAATATGATGCATGTCACAAAATCACAATAAAATCATATTAACATGAAGTCAAATGATACATATTTCTTATCATGAATAGTGAAAAATAACATTAATAAGTGACATGAATAAATAGTAGGTCATTCACCCCTTGTTCTCAAATTTGATATTATATGATTTTGGTATTGCACACTTCTTAAGAATGAGAATGAATTATTAATATATCTTCCTCTGTAGACATGATCTTTGAATATAAAATATGTAAATAACAATTAACCAAGAAAATAGTTTTTTCCCTGTATAGAGGAAAATATACAATGAATGGAATGTATACATTACTTGGGAACATCATAGAATACTGTCTATACGTGCACTTCAGAGTTGATCTATAACCTCTCTATTTAGGAGATGAATAAAATGAAGAAAATAGAATATTGTTTGCTTTCTGTATAATTTTATGTTGAATTTAGGTAAGTTCGTCTTAATAATTTCGAACAAAATACTACAAGAGCTTGATTATAAAAGGCGCTAAATCCGCTTTGTTCAACCTTAGAGAAACGAAGGTTTCTTTCCCCCAACATCGTACACATGCATGCCTATAGGAATATGAGAATGAACGGTCCATATCTTAATTTTGATTGAGTAATTTGACCTGAATCTTCTAGATAGCTACGTAGCTTATTAAAATACTGATATGGTGAACTTACTTTGTATGGACATTGGATTCAGCACATTTTGGAACTAAGCTCTTCATGTATTACTATAAATATTATACATCATTCATAGAAATAAACCAATATTGAAATTTGAAGGTTACATTGAAGTGAAAAACTTGAAAGCATTCAACACAATGGGGGAAAGTCCGTTAAAATACAGAAATACACAAGGCGTGCCCCTAATAGTGTGTGTGCCACCAACCCCCCCCCCCCCCCCCCTTCCTCCCCTTTCCCCACATACGGGGAAAATCCTTAACAAAAAGTATTACATAAGGCAGCCCCCTAATAATAGCAGGCCCCATCTTTAAGTCCAACTAAAGTTTACCGATTAACATAGTTTGTGGTTGAAATACCATGGAATACTTAGTCTCGTATTTTGCTCCTAGATTTTTAGTCGTTAATAATACGTTTGTGTTTGTTTGTTTTGTTGATTAATTTATTAAGTTTGTAATTTTGTTCATGCGTTGTATAATTATATTCATTGTTATTTTATCTGTTTGTGGACCCCTTTGAAAACCAGCTCTGCTGAAAGGGCAATTCAACCTATGAGAAGAAATAAATAAAGCAATTAAATAAATGCAAATCAAATATGATAATCGTAAGTACATACTGACTTGATGTATTTAATTTTATAAGTGGCTTGACTACTGGAGGAGGGGGGGGGGGGGGGGGGCTGCACGCCACTAAGTCTAATACAGGGTGGCCCAAAAAAAAACGGAACGGGGAACTTCCCAAAATATAATAGCACAATGTTTATGTTCATCGGATAGTGTGTCTTTTCCAAAAACGATACCAAGAACAGTAATTTTGGTCAGGTCGTTTTTGTTTAAGGGCGCTGTGAGTGAGACCATGTCAGGTGCCGATTTATGTCGATTTCGACCTAGTCAATACCAGTTTAACTGCACTCCTTGCCCGTAATACCATTCAGCGACCATACCCATTCTCTCGGCACACGGCTGAGTGCACACTAACAATAGTGCGCGACGCTCAACGATATGAATGGCGGTTCGTGCGATTCATCAAGCGCTGGCTCAATACAAATTGACAAAAAGGAGAACCTGACATGGTGTCACTCACAGCGCCCTAAAACAAAAACTACACGACCAAATTGACTGTTCTTGGTATCGTTGTTCATTTGAAAAGACACTCTATCCGATAGACATAAAACATGTTTTACTATATTTTGGGAAGTGCCCCGTTCCGTTTTTTTTTGGGCCACCCTGTATTGTAGTGCTGATCATGTCTAATTATTTTCCTGATCATGTGGGTCTATTTCTCATTCATAGTTTACCTTGCGTGTGCTCGTGAAAGAATGTTGTCAAACATTGAAATAATTCAAACAACACATATGATTATATACATAACACTGGCCTCCATTAGTACAACGAAATTCTAAATTGATGAGATGATAAATTATATTGAAATAAACGAAAATATCAGTACTTGTAATATCCCGTTTCCATTTGTTCGAGATAATGTATTCCCCATTAGGAAGAGTATAGTTCCCAAAGGCACTAATTTAGTGAAATCCAAAATATGGATATTTCCAATTTCATATTCTCATTGGCATGTGTACAAAGTTGCTTTTCTCCAAAGTTGAAACACTGGGTTTAACTTTTGGAAACAAGCTCTCATATCTTGAAAAGACGTGACCTTTCATCCCGATGAACGAACGTAGGTTAAACCGATATTGATAGAAAAATATCGCTAAATACATTCCGAATTTGGATTTGAATGTTGTTTGGCTATATTTTACTAACAAAATCATTTCTATCATGTCTATGGCGAAAACTTGGTATGACGCTGGGGAACTAGTCACAACATGGACTTCTTTCAGACTGTGCGTCTGGCCCGATGGCAACACGCAATGTCGACCCAATTTTGATGAAGAATGTGAATTATAATTTGAATTTGAATTTATAAAATTCACCCTGGATCCAATTTGCGATAATATTGTGTCGCGTGGTCACTAGGTATCATGCCTCTGATATATTCGTCACCCCGAGGATTTCCTTAACGAAAAAGCGTCCGCCCCGATGGGAAAAACAGTTTGAAATTGAATTTAAAATGCAGCTTGTCTCCATTATTCTGGCGACCAAATATATTACTCGGTCGTGCAATCTTGGTATGACTCTGGTAAACATGTCACCCCATGGAGTCCATTTAGACTGTTCGTCCGGCCCCACGGGAACATGCAAAGTCAAACCAATTTTGATGAAGAATTTTGAATATAATTTAAATTAAATCTAACTGTAGTTGGGCTCCATTTTGAGATCAAAGTTATCGCTCGGTGGCGCAAATTTGGTAGGTCTCTGGTAAACTGGTGATACCATGGACTTCCTTCAGAATGTGCGTCTTGCCCGACGGGAACTTGAAGTCGAACCGCTGGAAGAGATTAGTGAAGAAGAGGAACGACTCCATTTTGGCGAGCTGAGCTCCTGGGCACTCACGTGGTCTTAGAGATACATGCGAAAACCAAGTTAAAATATTTAATTTCAATATGCGGGCCCCTTTGCAGAAAGAGTTACAATTAATTGTAAGTCAGAGGAAGTGTGCATTTCAACTAATCATGATCTGACTTACAATTAATTGTAACGTACATTCGATTGTATCTCTCTCTGCAATGGGACCCTGGTCTACATTATGTAGTTCATCGAAGTTATGGGTCATAGACCATGTAGACATCTGGGTGGTTCAAGACAGTCTAACCGGCACAGACCGGCACCCAAGTGTTGTTTCTCTCAACGTGTCCATCACCCACAAGGAATCACTAGGCTTTTGATACACCCGGGTCCTTCTAGATATATTCTGGTCAGCATTACACTAGTTTAGTGTTCAGTATCGGAGGACAAAACGGTTAAAATATACCTATATTCAAAGGAACAATAATCATATTGCTTTAATCTTAACGACACTAAATGGCATTAAGGCGCTGTTCCTCTCAACGGCTCGTCCACCGCGTCCGTCATCCACCATGTACCGTTCCGTGTCGAAGACATCAGGGTTCTCCTAGACCTTCGGGTCATGCTGCACGGCCCACAGGTTGGGAATGACGACGGTATCCTTCGCGATGACGTTATCACCCAACATAAAGGTGGGTGCCGAAATATTGTTATCGTTATTAGCTATGGTGTATGTGAATATTATGTATCGGATTCCATGTCCAGTGGTGTATATAAAGTCTGCTTGCAGTTGCACCGTGCATGAAGGGAGTGACCGGAGAGTCCTATCAAGGACTGCTGGTTTTCTCTCTCGGGTAATCTTAACAAGGACTGTGGTAGTCCTATAAAGGACGATCTCTAGCTTCTTGTTCAAAACAAAGCTACAGCTAAGGTATGAATTATAGTACATGGGCGAGGGAGGGGCGGGGGGGGGGGGGGGGGGGGGGGGGTAACTGACAGGTTGATTGTCCGTCGTCAGGAGTTTGATAGTTATGTGTTGTTGTTAATGTAAAGAGTGCTCGCGCTCACCAAAGCTCACTGCGTTTGTCGTACAACAAGACAGTTCCTCCACTATCTGACTATTGCTGCTTTTCTACCTAGATGTATAAATTGAGAGCCAAGGCGGAGTGGAAGTTGTATATAACTGTATACGGTATACAGAGATTAAAGGCTGCCAGAATGAGTGTCTATATTAAAGGGAGTAGAAACTGTACGTCAAGTACGGATTGACTGTCAGTGTTTCTGATGATCGGAGTATTAATTTAATTGCAACTCGCTTACACATCAATAATAGGCGTCCTATCCCTAATACATGATAAGTTAGTCCCTATTTTAAACATGACTTCGTTATCTAGTCTGCGACCTTGATCATGTCATATTTATATTTACCTCTCTCTGTATTTCCGGGTGAAGCGCCAATATGACAATGGCCCAGGATAGCGCCGTAGCAGTTGTTTCCATGCCAGCAACAATCAGGTCAAACAACACGCGCGAGAATTCCTACACCGGGTACTTCCTGGACACTTCATCCGCGAAGTACGCGTCGAGCAGATCCCGGATGTTGTCGGCCTGGAAGGAGCAGCGACGGCTCTCTAGCTGCGCAGTAGCGTACTTGATCATGCGCTTTGAAGACTTCGTATGGGCCGAGTACCGCTTGATCGGCAGGCGGAGAAGAGATGGAAACACCTACACGGGTCCGACGGCGGGATCGATGAGGCTGCATTCCGGCAGCATTCGACTAGCTCCTGGATTTGAGGGTCGTCGAAATCGTACCGCTTCCCCATGACCAACTGTATGATGCAAACATATCATGTGAAGCAACAACAGGGTTAATGAGAATATGTTTTCCAAACGTCCCAGTAGTTTTTCGCAACAGGACTGGAGGTATACGATAATACTCTAAGTCCAAATCAAACAGATTTCTCCAGCAATATGACATTAATGCTGGCAGCAAGTAGATTAGCAGGTCCAATATCAACTCGATCATTAGCAGGTAGTAATAGGTAATCCTTTCTCTGGAGCGCGATGTTACTAAACTCTGAACTGTCCATAATGTCTCCCAATATAATGTATACTGAAGTTCATGGCAGATTAGTATATTCCATCTCAATAAGAATCACCTAAGTTCTTCATTCCAGCAATAAACATACTACTGCTAACTGGAACTTCCTAAGTACGTATTATCTAAAAACAAATTACACACAATGACCTCATGACATAGTTCAAGTGTGACCTTTTTTTAACTCTACGTCACAGGGGCTAAACTGTTGTTTTCAAAATAATGAAATCCAATAACAAAATAATGCTTTCTATGAATGTAATTACACTGATTACATGTCTTACTCAAAAGGCTTCTAGAACATTTGTTTTCTATCGATGCAGCTTTACTGTCTTGAAGAAACATAATTGTTTTCTATGTGATTAAATAACAATCTATTTGATTACAATATATCCAATAAATGTAATTTAACAGGTATACATCACAAGGGTTACAGGGACAAGCGATCAACAGATGGGCTCCTAGCTCAGTCAGTAGAGCTCCGCTTTTGTAATTCTACCTCAACATTCATCCACATAACAGTCTAAATAGGTTGCTGACAACATAATGTAAATAACTTAATGTAATTGAGGTAGTCAACACTGTATTTTATGTAAGAATAGGTAAATCAGTAAATAGGTTCACTATGATCGCTTTAAACAGATGAGGAACCTAACATATTGTGTGATGTTTACCTGTTAAATTACATGTATTGTAATCAGAAAGATTGTTGTTTAATTATATGGAGGGATGGATGTTTGTGGAACACGATATAAATCCATTGTATAGAAACAAAGAATGTTCTAGAAGCCTTGTGAGTAAGACATGTTATCTGTGTTATTACATTCATAGAAAGCATTTAGTATTTGATTTCTTTATATTTGTAAACAACAATTAGGTCCCAGTGACCTAGAAGTCAAAGAAAGGTCACACTTGATTACAGTCAAGGAATTAGGCCATGAGGTCATTGTTGTAATGAATTGCGTATTGCTTTTTTTTTAAAGATACTATGTAATCAGAAATTTCCAGTTAGCAGTAATGCTTCTCATTGTCAGAATGAAGAACTTTAGTGATGTTTCTAGAGGTGGATCCTTCTAGTCTCTCATGAATTTCAGTATATGTATGGGGAGAAATTATGGACAGTTCAGAGGGAGTTCGTTGCTCCTGAGGACGATCAACTTCGTACGCCATATAGGGTGATCGAGATCGTTTACTTAGTATTATTGTGTACCTCCAGTCCTGTTGCGGAAAACTGCTAAGACATTTGGAAAACATTATTCTTATTAACCCTGTTGCTGCTGCACATAATATGTTTGCAGCATTGCTGATGATATTTTCGCTTCAACATCGTTGTTACTGTTGGACTTCGTCGTGGAATTTCTTTGCCACCTATTGATCGTGCTGACGCCGTGGGACTTCGTCGCCAAACATGTTCACCTTCTGGTGATTGCGCCGACAACGAGGAATGTTTTCGCCTTCTTGTGATCTCTCCGACAACGAGGAACTTGGTCGCGGGATAGCCTACACATCTACACACTGGATTTCATTACTCTGAAATACATCTCCCCACCTACCTGAACTTATTTGGATTTATATATATTTGGATTATCTTCACACTGCTAACTGGATTATATGTAAGCAAATCACTGTATTAAATGTGTAATAGTTATTTGTATGATATTCTCATGATTATATTGTTCTGTGTATGAAATTTTTTCTGAACAAAAAGACAGAAGACATGAATACAATTGCTTTGCTATAGCTTCATAACTTTATTTGCTTCGATAGACTTTTTTTTTATTAGATCCTGTCGTATTGACAACCTCTGTGTCTGTGATATTATATATAAGTATATTATGTGCGATTTATGTTTTATTTTAAAGGGGTAGTTTAGTTTTGGTAGAGAGGGCGCTGCACATCACAATTTTGTTGTGAGGTAATGAAAAACTGAGTGTCGAATTTGAGAGAACATGCAATTTTAATGGCAGAATAAACTTTATTTGGTCAAAATCGACCCAGAAACGGCTGAAATATCAATAAATATATCTGATCTTATATAATTATTTGGGGCCCAAATAATTAGATGATTTTTTCAAAATTTTTAAAAAATGCTTGCACTTTTTTTTAAATGTTCAAAAGCGTTTTTTAAATAGATGTTGATGATCTCTCTATTTAATCATTATTTCAATAAAACATCACATGCATAATTTTGTATGAAAAATGGTTGAAACCAATGCCTTTTTAGAAAGCGCCCTCTTGTGTTTGAATGGCTCTTTTTGAATGATAACAGGCATTTTACTTAGTCGTTTGTAATTTTTTATACCTTTCGAGCATGGTGGAGTAATAACTATTAGTTTATAATGTTACTGTCCAGGTTTGGTTACTAAAGTTCAGCCTTACCAAAACTATACTACCCCTTTAAGCCAAAAGTCATCGTACGGGCCCCAGCAAATATGTGACTGATACTCTAAGATGCCACTGACATCGTACGATATCACAATTTTCCAAAATCGTAGATAATCTGCCTTAGGGAGAAAAAAATCGTACGGCGCCCAAGGAATTTGTGACCTAGGCATTAAACAATTTCTGTACATGTTTATTTGTTTGTTTGTTTATTTTATTTAATCACGGTATATACAATAATAAACTGCCCGCTTTCAGCTACAAGCTCTTTTTCAGCAGGGCCATGAAACTAAAGAATACAGAAATACATACGACAAGGACAAGTGCAACGGCGACAGCACGATAGCCAAGGCACCCTTGCGGGCGCCGCAAGATTTCACCATGAAGTGGTATCACACGGGCGGCGTATCTCGAATTGGAGCATTTGTGAACTAAGCATTAATCGGACGTTATACCTCACTATTAATGGGGAGCGCAATTTATCAATGCGCATGTCTTGCCTCATCATTCTCAGAAATACTGGTTAAATGTGTACCCAATATTTAACCATGACACAATGAACATACTATGATCACACTGTCTGTAAGATACTTACGCGTGGAGGGGGGGGGGGGGGGGGGGGGTGTTGCAGCCCCTCGATACATTTAGTTGGTTGGCTTGTCAAATTATTGCAACATACCTCAGCTCCCTCTCCTGGGCGAGGGGGCTATAGTCTCCCTGTGTCAATGCGTATGTTTCAACATCACAACAAACACATGCATACACAGAACAAAAGATATACCTGTGATGCAAATGGTTTATATACATAATTTATTTCAGAGATTCGATTTTCGGCACTCAAAATATACAAATGAATAACAGAGTATATAGATCCCGAAGATGACCAATGATAAACAGCAAAATAAACGTGTTACAATAACATTGTACGTAAAGAAGTGATAGATGAAAATTAAGACAAATATTGATAACACATAGAATGGGTGAATAATCACCACAGGAAGACACCAGTTTTAAAAGAAACATATTTTCCCAACATTTTGTATGGTGAAGCAAAATTACATCATTATACATTTTGAATTTCTGAAGTGTTTTACCATAACTATATACAACGAGATATTGTAAGATGATGTTTTTTTATTTTACATATGATTTTCAGTTATAATTTTTAGCATTTATATTTACAGTATTTACACCTTTACCATCTACATGCTTTCCCCTCAAAAATAAGCCAAAATAATGAACAACAAAATATACAATACCTGATGTAAAAAGTGTGGTCACTTTTAAATGGAAACATAATCCCTTTACCAAGGACATCATACAAAAGTGGCTTTTTGAAATTGAGGTTAATATCATTATAAGGCGACATGAAATATATTTACATCAAAATTTTACTTTAAGATACTGTATAATTGCTAAAAATACACTATTAAAATACACGAATCTAACTGTTTAATTATTTACATCTTCACCACAGCGTAAGCAATGCATCGAAGATACACATACGAAATTATATGATTTCAATTCAACCATATAATTTGAACATTTACAACTGTATCACTTGGTCGACGCTTGACTGCATGGGAAGCACATCATTTGATAAATCAAGGCATAGCAAAGTATTTTGCAACAATTTCAGATTCATTGCATGTACGTGTCTATTTCGGTCTCTTTTAATTATGACCGAAAATGAAACATTATGGTTAACGAAGTTCATAAACACTTAAAAAAAAGAAACACACTTGATGTACTGTATTCAAAGTACCAACAGTATTAACATGAATCAATGTAAATGATAACCAATACTTTTCATAAACCTAGGGGTAGATTCATATTGATTATGATGAAGTGAAATGTTCTCTTGATATATCAACATTTGGTCAGACATGCACAACTATGTTTAAAGGGATAGTACAAATGTGGTCAAGCAGAATGTTAGTATCTGAAACAAGATAAAGTATTTGTTTGAAATCTCAAAAACGTGTTTTTGAATCCTACTATAATGTTAAGTTCAACTTCGCCTTTAAATACAACATATATATTTTTGAAATACCCCCAGAAGAACACAAAGGTATCACCGTGGTATAAACGTGTGGTTCAGATTGATCTTATCAAGACTGCCGCCATGGTCGAAGAGGAAATTGAAATGTTGACACACTGGTTTGAATAAAATATATGTTCACGAAGTTCTACAAGATGTCCTTTCCTTGAAAGGATACTTTAACGGGACCTAGGGGGTGTTTCACAAAGATCCTAAGTTGAAATTAACTCTAAGTTTGACTAACACATTATGGAAAGCCAATTGTAGCCTAGGAATCAAATATATTCAAAAGCAAAAGTGCAAATATTTTAGACTTTTCATACATTTTACATTAATATGGAAAGCCGTTAGTTCTTTGAAGAAAAACAATTGAAAGTTATTTTAAAAGGCATAACATGTTGATTTAAATCATTATTATTTTCTATAATCAAGGAGATGTTATGTTTATTGATAGAAAATTTATGAAGAGTCAAACATATTTGCATGCTTGCTTTTGAATATATTTGAATCCAAGGCTACAATTGGCTCTCCATAATGTGTTAGTCCAAATTAGAATCTTTGTGAAACACCCCCCTGGTTACTGTGTTGACTTGTGCAAAACATGAGTAATGGTTTAAACAAATTATAATTGCTGTGATCTAATATGTTCACTGAGTAATGTATGCTAATATAATGTTAAATTGATATTACATGGCCAACTGATGAGCAAATGTCTGAGTGATCTTAGCTAGCTTATAGCATTATGCACACTGTAATATCTTTCTAATAGATAATTATACACAATTCGCATTCTAATCATTAGTATCTTGTTAAAGAAGTGAAATTCGATAAGAGTGTCACCTATTCAAATCAAGGTGGATACATTACTTAACCAAAAAGAGCCAGTGGAGTAAATTCCCACTGTCACATTAATGGGACCGAAGGGCACAACTAAATTGATTTGGGGGATTTGAAAGGAATCTATTGAAAAGCGAATGCCCATGCCTCGAGATTAGCGTGTGCACTAAACAACACTTACGTATACAATGCCACCGCACAATACAATGAGCATGGTCAAGTACTCTATTACCATTGCGTGCATGCACAGCTGCAGTGGCATCCAAGCGGTAGCTTCAATGCAAGTACCTGACACGAAGATGTTAATAGTTTCACGAGATAAAATAATGGGGTGTTTACTCATAGCGGCGGTCATAATGAAATATTATACAGTTGTTAACTGGTGGTGGAGGGAATATCACGGAATGTTCCATCCGAGGGATTTTAAATGCTATTGAGGGAAGATTATAAGTCCCGAGACGAAGTCGAGGGACTTATTTTCATCACGAAATAGCATTTTAAATCCCGAGGGAACATTCTGTGATTTTCCCCGACGACAAAGTTAACAACTGTTATATCATCTGGCTAAATCCGCGGGCTAATACAAATTCATGCATTTGAAAATGAAATCAGTCAAAAACAACGTACGGTACGTGTAGATTATACGCGTACCTTTGGTTCTCATTGTGACGTCATAATGCAATCTCTTTTGCAGCGGGCGCCAGAGGGGTGTCATAACTCTCTGGCCATGGTGTCATACCAAATTGACACCCCAGTCATGTGACCGTGTTTAGCCAATGAACGACGCGTATTTTACTAAGTCAGATGATATAAGGGGTTATTAACTCGTGCTTGTTTCCTATAAGTAAGAGGTTCATATAACGATTCAAAAACGTCTCTTTATTTCATCTGGAACTTCGTACCCATATAGCATCATGTCCCGTTGCAGGACTTTGTGTAGCTTTTGTAACTGTGAGTTCGTTAGCGTATCGTAGTATTCTTTCAGCACGGCATTGTCGGAGCTGTTTGTGGCATGTTTAGCGTTTATAACAGGAATTTTACCTTCTGCACCCATTAGCCTGATAACTTCGTTATAATCCTCGGCAAATGTTTCAACCTTGCCGATGTAGTCATAGTTTACGCAGGGCGGACAGCACTCGTACTGCATACGCCAATGGATGTCCTTCCCCCCACTCAAATAGTAGTCTACAAATTCCTTGAAGGTGACATTGTAAAGTTCTGACGGCACAGAAGGTCCGGGCATTTCATCTGCAGTGTGATTCCCAAACTTGGTGTATATCTTCTTGTTGTGTAGACGGCGATTAATTAAGTTGTCAATGGGGGGATAGGCCTCCAGTCTGTCCCGGAACGCTGAGAGAATGCGCGTGTACGGGTTGCGCACAAACAGAACGGTAGTTAAGTTACGAACCATGGCTATTCTTGCATCATTGTAAATCTTATAAAGCGATTTCATTTTCTTAATTTCACGGACTATCTCGTTATTAGCGATACCTGCCGTAGAGTTGAGGTAACCATTTAAGACGAGCAGCGTGGCTCCCCATGTGAGGCTCCCTACTTTCGGGATATGACAAAAGAGGGTTTCATACTTCTCCGACAACCACCAAAACTGTGGGTTGACTAAACGTGGCATTGGACTACGGTTGTCCTTGTAATATCCTAGAGACAAGCATGCCCGACGCAACGTACGCCGCCTTAAGGTTTGTGTCAAGCTGGTCGATGGGCAGGCCGGACAATACTTCAAGAAATAAGTAGAAAATCAAATGATATACATAGTGTTAAATAAACCTTCTCACTATTGATAGTATCATTGTGAATAATAAAAAACGTATCGGAAATAATATCGCTAGTGATATTCGTTTGTCTCGCAATGTATGGTCAACATAGAATCTGAAAGATCACGACGTTTCGTATGCCGCTGCAATACTTTGTCAAGTGGTGCTGGTTGTGGTATTGGTATTTTAGTGGCGCCTCAATCTGTAAGATTATTTGCGCCATTCTTTATTTATATTATATTTATATTTTAAATGGCTTTTCATTCATTATTTATACATATATTCACTCAGGGACTCCCGCCTCTGGTGATGACTTAATTTAATACAGCCTATAATCATATAAATCAATAAAGTGTATACATTACTTTCTATTTGTAGTGTGAGTTCTATTTGTGATGTGAGATCTTTCTCAGGTCTCCCGCCATGAGGAAGAATCCCACCTATTAATTGCAATATAGACTATATATACTAAGGATGTAATCATATATACAATTACAACATGGGATTGTATGCACTATATACTATGCTTGGTGCATACTGGGTGCATACCGCATAGGGTTGTATGCATAATGCCTATACCTGGGGCATACTGTGTCATTGTATGTTAATTTATACAAGTCTAAGAAGAGGGGGAAATTAATATAACAAGTAACATAATAAGTTATAGAGTCATATGCTAGTTTGTGAGTAACAGTGTAGGGTCCAAAGAACCATCATGAGGGCTGAGTGGCCGGGGGTCAGGGATCTTGGGACTCCCGCCACTAGATTCCCGCCCCCGGTGTCATTGCTCTATAGACTATATATGTGCATACTGTGTACATACAACATAGGGTTGTATGCACTATATACTATGCTTGGTGCATACTGGGTGCATACCGCATAGGGTTGTATGCATAATGCCTATACCTGGGGCATACTGTGTCATTGTATGCTAATTTATACAAGTCTAAGAAGAGTGGAAAATTAATATAACAAAAATAAAAATATTAATTTATAGAATCATATACTAGTTTGCGAGTAACAGTGTAGGGTCCAAAGAACCATCATGAGGGGTGAGTGGCCGGGGGCCAGGGGTGGTATTCTGTAAGTTCATCCTAGAGTTGCTCTTAGGAGTTGCTCTTAAGATCAACTCTAAGAGCTCCCTAAGATGTGCCTAAGTGGTATTCTGTAAGTTGCTCTTAGGACGATCTTAGCATGAATAATGAATAATTAATTAGCTCATAAATATTCATGAGCCACGCCCATTAATAACCATTCGACCAATCATCGTCTTTGTTTTCATTGATGAACAACTAATCATTTTGCAGAATTGTCAAGTAGATACCACGTGGCCACATCACGATTGATTGATTGATTGATTGATGGATTGATGGATTGATGGATTGATTGATTGATTGATTGATTGATTGATTGATTGTTTGGTTCATATCGTTCATGGATATTCTTTTTTTCACATTGTTGCAAAGTATATTACAGTACTACAACATATCTTTTAACAGTATGACATTATAGCAGCAATCATATTACTCATTTAAACAAACTTCAGTTAATAAAGAAATGTGTAATTGAACAAACTCTCATAGAAAATAAATATAAGTTTAAGCGTCCTCTATTTCCTTGAGATGGAATTAAGATGTAATTGAGATGTAATAATATCTGCTTATAAGTGTTTGAAGAAAATATTTGTTCATATTTATTTTTACATGTTTTACATACGGACACGTTTACAATTTATTGCTCAAACTCTCAAGGAGCAATAATAAAAACGTGCATTTATGAAGTCAATTTCAGTCAATCATTATGTTACTGAGCAATATAGATGGTACATGAAAGTGTGTTGCGCGCATCGTGCGCGCACCGACAACGCGCAATAAGTAATTTGCGCGCAAAATATGCTTATGCCTTAGCAACTGTGTACCCCATATAATTAATTATGAATAAACAAACCAACCCGTTTATAAACGGGTTTGTTTGTTTATTCATATCATAATTCTATGGTGTACCCACTGTACCACACCTAGTAACAGAATAATTCGTCCAAAATTGCATTACGTCAACTGCAGTCAAACATGTCATCAAAGTGCGTTGCGAAAATGCAACGAAAGTTGTAGATAGGAGCATCATAGAGGGAGAATTTTCTTCTACTTTTTAAAATTGACCTTTGCGATTGAGCTGCTCCTGCCGCCGCCAAAATTGATATAACAATAATTCGTCGGCCATTTTGATCACGCGTTCTAAAAAAAAAAAAAAAAGTAAGTTCCCCCCCCCCACCCCCTTAATCAAAATAGCGTAAAAAAAGTTTTGAGCAAAATAACTTGGCAGAATTGTTTCTACACTTATTGGCTAACTTCTCTGTGAAAATGAGATTGATCCGTCAAGTCATGCATAAGTGAGCACACATTAAAGGCAAAATTGTCACTTTTCAAAAGTCACAAGAGTCAAAATGTTACTCACTCATGCATGACTTGACGGACCAATTTAATGTTAAAACAGAAGTTAGTCAATAAGTGTAGAAACAATTCTGCCAAGTTATTTTGCTCAAAACCGTTTCGTTAAAAAGTTACGCTGTTTTGATGAGGGGGGACTTCCTATTTTTGTTGTGTTTAATTCAAACTAAGACTGGTTGTAGGCAGTCTTAAGATAAGATCAAAAAGTTGCTCTTATCTTCATCTACAGAATACCTCTTATCTTAGGATGCTTATTTGCATATATTTGCATACATTTACATATTCGAAAAGTTGCTCTTAAGTTAAGAGCAACTTTTCAGAGTTGGTCTTAAGAGCAACTCTAAGAGCAACTTACAGAATACCAAAGTTGCTCTTAAGATCAACTTCACCTCCTAAGATCCTTACAGAATACCACCCCAGGGATCTTGGGACTCCCGCCACTAGATCCCCGCCCCCGGTGTCACTCTAGCTCAAGATGAGTGTAGTGGATTCCATTTGTAACACATTTATAAGTATGTGTCATAATAAATACTTAGTGACTCTATCAAAGTTAGAGTATTAAATTTAAATAAATACAAATTTTAATTCTTTTTCATTTGCCTTGGCGTATATACTGTGTGCATGGAATGTAATAACAACATAGAGTTGTATGCTCTATATACTATATCTAGGCATACTGTGTACATACAACATGGGGTTGTATGCACTATATACTATGCTTGGTGCATACTGCATAGGGTTGTATGCATAATGACTATACCTGGGGCATACTGTGTCATTGTATGATAATTTATACAATCTAAAAAGAGGGCGAAATTAATATAACAGGCAACATAATGAGTTATAGAGTCATATGCTAGTTTGCGAGTAACAGTGTAGGGTACAAAGAACCATCATGAGGGCTGAGTGGCCGGGGGTCAGGGATCTTGGGAATCCCGCCACTAGATCCCCGCCCCCGGTGTCACTCTAGCTCAAGATAAGTGTAGTGGATTCCATTTGTAACACATTCATGATTCATTATATATATAGGTATGTATATGTATATCAAGGTGAGTGCAGCTGACTCCTAACACTTGATGTAGTGTGCTTCTCGAGTGTATAATTTTAAACAAAAACAAATTTAAATCAAAGGCTTAAATATAATACAGTAATTTGTAGATACATTTGATTTCTACAGCGTAGAATCAATTTTTAATTCAACAAATAAAATGACTTCATACTGAATAGGTACTTTGCCCTGGGTCTCCCGCCACGAGGGAAAGTTTACAGTATTATGAATACTTTATACAACAATCGAAACAAGGATAATAATAATTTTGTAACTAACTTCACACCGTATGAGTACTTTTCCCTGGGTCTCCCGCAGGGTTGGCCGGGAAATACCGGTGGCGGGAATTCCCACCGGTAAATACCGGGAAATACCGCCCGGGAAATAAGGTGCCCGTCCGGTAAATATGAGAAAAGTGGGAAATATGATTTATTTCTTTTTATTTTCATTGTTTTTACTTAACTTGTTGTTGTTTTACTGCAACTTCTTATTCTTTTTTGTGTACATTGTGTTTAGAAATATTCTTCAGCAGGCTGTTAGTCTATCATAATTGTTTGGACCCAGTTTGACATTAGACAATAGGAAAAAGAATTTAGTCTAATATAATAGACTGTCTAAATGCCACTTTGTCTAACACTTACATTGAATTAATTAGCCGCTTGTCTACTAAAAATCGCCAATGTGGTAAAATGAGAGTCGTATACAGCCTATAGCTTTCAATCCTGTCAGGATCTTCGTCTGGGCAAATGACAGTTTATTTAATTTTATCTTACCTCGAATGAGGTTGAGGTATACTGTACATAGACTATAGCTATAAACACATTACATGTGTACCTGAACTGATGATTAAACAAAATGAAGATTAGACAAAATGATTCAATCCACATGAATCATGCTGTCGTAGATGTTTTCGGTACTTCGACCAAATGAAAAAAGACCAAAACAATACTCAACAATAGACAGAAAAGCAGCAAACCTGCTGAAATAAGAATCATGAACGTCAGTCTATGTGTCAAATTGTCTAACATATTTGTGGGTCATAACAGTCCAAGTGGTCTTATGCTCTTACATAAATATAGCCCCTTGACTACGGGAACCAGGTTGATTGTATACAAAGTCTGTGGGGTTTTTCAGAAACTTTAAATAAAACAGGTTATTTCCAATGAGTGAGGTTCCATAATCGAAATGATAATAGACTTTAAGTTTCTATCAGCTGAACTGATCAGACAATTATGAATCTAGACAACACATAGAATTGGTATTAGACAAACTGGCAGAACTTTAAACAAAAAAGCCCTCACAAAGGAAGTTTCTGATATCCAGTATGATGAAACATCTTCAATGTCATCTATTGATTATTATTAACCGTGTAGCAGACATCTGAGCAGGGCAATTTTAGCCAACAAAACTATATGTATGTACAGGTGAAAGAAATGATATTGCCCGCTCAGAAAAGTCAATGGGATATTCTCTGTAATTGCTGTTCAATATGAACACACAGTATCCAATGGACAAAATAATATTGCCCTCTCAGAAAAGTCAATGGGATTTTGTGTGTAATTTGCCGGTCAATATAAACCAATGGACAAAATATTATTGCCCGCTCAGAAAAGTCAATGGGCTTTTGTGTGTAGTTTGATGGTCAATATGAATACACAGTAAACCAATGGACAAAATAATATTGCCCGCTCAGAAAAGTCAATGGGATTTTGTGTGTAATTTAAAAAATAATACAATTCTTATTGATGGATGTTTAATTCAATTCACAAGACATGTTTTATACAATTTCATTTTTATGATTCATCTATTCAGGTTAAAAAATAAACTACCCACATCTTTATAGGATATATCCCAATTTAGAAATGAATTTTAACCTTGAGCCATATTTCCCGGTATTTCCCGCTAAAAAGGCGGTAATTACCGGTATTTCCCAGTATTTCCCGCCCGTCCGGGAAATAAGCAATTGTCCGGGAAATATGCCAACCCTGGTCTCCCGCCACGAGGGAGGGTTTACAATACATTATACATGTGAGTGTCTTTAATATAATTCATTAGGTGGACAGTATTAACTAATTTAAATGTCTCTTTAATTGTAAGTTCTTGTACTCCCATTTCTAATTTCATGTTTCTTCTTTGTACACTATACTTAGGGCAATATAATAAATAGTGTGCTATATCATCCTTAATATTACAATTTAAGCATACTATATATGACTGTAGTCCAATCATATACAAAAAGTCGCCTAAGCATGCTTTACCCAACCTGAGTCGGTGAAGTATAATTTCTTGTCTACGATTATTACAGTTTATTTCTCGAACTTTATTTATTTGAGGTTTAATATAATATAATAGTCGGCCCCTTTCAGAGGTGTCCCATTTAGTTTGCCATTTTTGATAAGACTCATTCTTACATTTATTTTTCAAGTCATTATAATTAATTTTCAATTTAATATTTATATTCTCATACTTTAAAGCCTTCTTAGCTAGTGAATCGGCAATCTCATTCCCATAGATTCCGCAATGGGATGGAACCCATGCGAATGTAATTCGGTGACCCATATTAATTAATTGACTATATTTCATAAACATTTCACTTATGACTCCATCAAAGTGATTTTTTAATGGGTTATACCATACAATAAGACTACTCAATGAGTCTGATAATATAACTGTATCCATAGGATTTAAATCCTCTAGCCACTGAAGTGCCAGTAGGATGGCCACTTGTTCCGATCTACACACTGGAACAGAGGATATTCTTTTACTTATCCTAATATTATATTCTTGGATCCTCTGGATTTTTAGAGCCATCAGTATATATGCATAGCTTATCTATACACATAGTATTTATATATTCATTAGCTATATATTACTGGGATTGAGACGGATCTGTATAGCTTCTTTTACCCTACGTGTGTACCAATGCCGTTCTTGGGAAAGGCAGCGAACCCCGTCCCAGTCTGGCTGATGCTGGTTGTCCCAAGCATGT
This sequence comes from Echinarachnius parma, assembly GCA_037951105.1. NCBI lineage: Eukaryota > Metazoa > Echinodermata > Echinoidea > Clypeasteroida > Echinarachniidae > Echinarachnius > Echinarachnius parma. Next base: position 89,646 of record JBAMJV010005451.1, read on the forward strand.
TCGGCTACGGCTGAGTTGTCAGTTCGGCGTAGCCTGACGTTCCTCTTATGCTCGGTGATTCTTTCTGATATCGGTCGAGCAGTCTCTCCGATATAGGATCTATCACATCCTTTGCAGGGGATGTTGTACACAATGCCGTCCCGTCTGTGTTGAGGAATTGGATCCTTGGGGCGTGTTAGTTGCTGGCGTAGGGTAGTATCTGAACGGAAGACCGTTCGGATGCCATGGCTCTCTAGGCGGCGCCTGATTTGCTGGGAGACCCCATCAATGTACGGAAAGACTGTGAAAGTCTTGTATTCCTTCTGATCCTTGGGTTCTGTCGTTCTCTTCTTGGTGTTGTGTACAAAACGGCGTGGGTAACCGTTAAGACTCAGGGCATTGCGGACACGGGTCCGCTCTTTGCATGGCTGTTGTGGACTAGTCACAATGCGTGAAGCTCTGTCAAATAGACATTTCACTAGACCTCTCTTCACCGATACGGGATGGTGAGAGTCAAACGCTATGTACTGGTCTGTGTGGGTAGGCTTCCTGTAGACTGAGGTGGAGAGCCTATGGTTGTCGTGACTGTGAACTAAAGTGTCCAATAATGCTATCTTTCCTTCGCACTCCATCTTCGATGTGAACTGGATGGATGGTTGGCAGCTGTTCATGTGTTTGAGCAAGTTATCTGTTTCAGTGCTGGAGACTATGATGAAGGTATCATCTACGTATCTCTTCCAAACACGAGGAATGCAAGAGAGGGGGCATGTGTCTAGCGCTTCTTCTTCGAAACTCTCCATGTATAGGTTGGCCACGACAGCCGAGACCGGACTGCCCATGGCTGCCCCTTCCGTCTGTTCATAGTATGAACCTTTATACAGAAAGTATGTGGATCGAAGGACAAACTCGAGGAGTTGGGTGAGTTGCTCAGGTGAGAGTGCGGTACGGGTGGGCAAACTGCAGCTATCTGATTGCAAGCGTTGCAAGGCAGCATTGCATGCGCCCTCAATCGGTACATTGGTGAAGAGGGAAACTACGTCAAACGAGACCATGCGTTCTTGTGCACCAATGGTTTGCTCTGCTATGAACTGTGCACAACCACTCGAATTGGGAATCGTATATTCAGTAGAACCCGTGAGCGGAGAAAGAATCTCTGCTAGGTATTTTGAGAGGTTGTAGGAAAAGGAGCCTATGCATGACACTATAGGCCGTAGTGGTACTGTGGGTTTGTGTATCTTGGGTAACCCATATATTCTAGGCGGTTGCTTCTGTGTGGGTTTTAACCTACGATAGGTCGGTTCATCCATCACATTGTCTTTCTTGAGGTTCAGCAGGGTGCTAGAAAGCTTGCGAGCCAAGCAATCTGTGGGATCCTTCTTTAATACACGGTACGGACCAGACTCCAACAAGTCGGTCAACCGTGTGGCACGACCTTTGTCGGCTGGAAGAATAGTAATGCTATCATCAGCCTTCAAAGTTTTGAGAGCGGTGTGCATCTCTTTCGAGATATTGTGTCTAGGAGGGCGTGCTTTCTGTAGGATGCTGTCTACATCTCTGCGGGCGGCGTCGGCCGACTCCGCATCAAGACTCTTGACCGCAGTCTCAACCTGTTGTTCCCGCCTAGCAAGCAAGCCGAGCCAGCGCCTCGCTGACTGGTTTAGCACCCGTGTACACCGGCCAATAGAATTTGCCCGTTATGGACCAATTATGAACAACTCGCTCATGCGAGATAACGCGGTTTGGAGCCGCATGAGAGCATAAATAGGAGTGTTTTACGTTACTTTATATCACTTGACAAAGTATTGCAGCGGTATACGAAACGTCGTGACTTTCAGATTCTATGTTGACCATACATTGCGAGACAAACGAATATCACTAGCGATATTATTTCCGATACTATATCCGCAATGAGTAATATATTTACCATTAATAAAATACGTATTGAAACATGATATAGCTAAATGGTTTACACTTTTGCTGCAGGTAGTTGTGTTTATATATAGCACACATTTTTTTTGTTTAGTAATAGATCAATACACGTACGTATTTTCAAAAGTATATTGAAATTGACAATCATGAAGCATGTTAAATTACAAGCGAATTTAACAAGACCATACATTGGGAGAAGCATGTTTCCTCTAATTAGGCTATTAATTCGTATAATCTCAATTAAACTTCGATCTAAATTTAATTCAAATCTCGTTTAATCCTTCCAGTATATTTCGTATTGCCTACTCGCTTTAGAATCATGTTAGGGACTTCAAAGCCAATTTTCTGCACATGTGAACAAAAGTTAGTAGATTCTTTTAAAGGGTGATACCTATCGTTGTTAGGCCCTTCAATTGTTTGTAATCCAATCAATCAAGTGCAGCCCTCAACCCCCCCCCCCCCCCCCCCCACACACACACACACAAACTAATTCAGACGCAGCTCGAACTGCGCTCAACACCAAATCCATCGCATTAGAGTTGTGTTTGAGTTCAAGCGTATAATGCTGTTTCAATAATTATCCTCCCCATTATAGTAGTTTTACAAGTATAACTGGGTATCTTACCGTTTCACCATCGGCTGTTTGAGGAACCTTATATGCAGGTATATGTGAGGACTTCTCAGCCGGCACTGGAAACAAAACAAAAGCATTGCAAACCATCGTTTATTTATTATATTTGTTTATATCAAAATCCGTGTTCGAAAACAAAACAAAACAATGAAGTGTTCTTAAGTAAAGTCAATGTAATGTATAATCAAAGTTAGTATAGCCAACGCAATTATACCAACGTAATTAACATCTTATAAAGGCCAAAACTAAACAGAATGATAACATTTACCCTCTATAATACCCCTTATATGTTATATTGTTTGGCTAATTATTTGGGGAGGAGAGGAGGCAGTGCGTCGCTCCCCACTCCCCCCCCCCCCACCCCCCCCCCCCCCCCACACACCGGTTGCTACTCCTCCGCGCTTGGCGTTTCCATCATCCAGTATTTCTCTCCTTTCATGTCGTTAATTTACATCATTCCCCCCCCCCGTGTTTTACCTGCTTTAACAAAAAACATGGGACAGGTTTTATGATATTAATACAATTAATGTATTCTTATGAATAGCGACCCTCGTCTTAGATAATGAATAGCGACCCTTTTCTTACATTATGAATAGCGACGGTCAGCTTAGTACATTATGAATATCGAACCTCTTGTTATAATTATTATAAATAGCGACCCTCTATTTATAAATAACCGTTACAATCAAATAAAAGGGTCGTTATTCCTGTTGTTCCCAATTCAAAGCCGTTGTTAAAACCGTGGCTAAATCGAGTCGATTCGTTCTACCTAATCGTTTGGGTTCGTTGCAGTTCGCCGTAAAAACCGTGTATGGGACTGGGGCTTTAGAGCACAAATACAACTTCTGAATGTGATATATAGTTTATATATAGAACTTGTTTAATTAGTGTAAGTCATTGTTGAACCTTTTTGATGTATTACTAGTATCGTAAAGCCAATGCCTACGTATTTACCTTCTGAGTTGCTGCTCATATATGTTACTGTGAAGATAATCAGCAGGGACACTATCCCGCTTCCACACAGCAAAAAAAGTTGCGATCGTAACATCTTGAATTTCTTGCTCCAACTTCCCGAGACTTCCGACAAACTTGCACCGACTTGTTACGTCTCAGTGACGGTGATTGGTATGTGGAATGAAGAAGCTGCACAATGTGTTTTACCTCAGATCTGTATATTCTGAAATGATAAGACAACGAAATAGTGCCACTAATGAGTTAGGGCGATAAACAATTAAAACAAAGCTTACAATGGAATGAACAAGATTAGCTGGGGCACTTGTCACGTATCACCTGACTCGTTAACGGACAACCGAAGGAGGGCTTAAAATCCAATCTGTTCGTCTCCGTTCACATGCGTTTCTTGCCCGTGTCTTCTTCGGCAAATAAGTTTCTTGTCAGACGATATCCATTGTTTTATCAAGTGGAACGTATTGTGCATGCAGCGATGGAAACTTTACTATTTAGAATCATTATAAAGAATATCACTTTATTTGATAAATTGGCTCAGTTTAAAAAAATGACTCATCTTACAATATGCCCGTGGTCCTTCTAAAATTTGAAACGGAAAAAATCAATATATTTTGCTTATAATATGTCACCTACCTAAGACTTTCTCCATTCACCTCAGATATATTTGCATTTGTTGTTATAATAGAAAGTTATACGCTTTTTAATAATGTCGCAATTATGATTTAGTTTCCATATCAATATAAAGATGAATGATAAAAACGTATTAGCATTTTGTATTATCTGCATTGTAAATCATATAAAGACCATATACACTGATAGTGTTGACATTTTAAACAGAGTATGTGTGTTGTGAATTGTCATTAAAGGGCCATTTTCTGTTATTAAAAAGTAAAATAACGTTATTTAAAAATAATTACAATGTCATGTTGTGATGTTTGATATGCTGACTTTTGTATTACCTAAATGTATCGTTTCCTTAGCAATGTCATGTTATACATTTGTTTACAAAACGTTTGCAATGTCAATGGTCTGGATACAGTTGATAGAAATTACAAATTAAAATAATCTTATTTAAATGTTTAAATGTTCACAGATGAATAATAGTTTTGTTTTCAGGACACCACTTTTATTTTTCCTCACAAGTGCTTGTGTGCTTTGTGTGATCGTATAACACTTCAAGCTGACAAGGGAGCCACATATTTTGTGACAGTCACTGTGGATACAAGTTTGTGTTGCCTACGAATACAGTTAATTGCATGTTACCTACGATTACCAATTTTCATCTACATTATATATGCATCATATTTGTGCGCACACACCCAATTTGATTTGTTTTAAAGGGCAATTCCCACTCTTTAGAATTCTGGATTTTTGATTTAGATTCACAGCTTATTCGCAAGATTAGGGAAAGTGGCACAACATTATGTTTTAAGACAGGATAATTTCAACACACTAATGCGGAAACATTTAAACTTGAAAAACAGAAACACTGTGATGTTTAAGACAGAATAGGTGAATTTATTTCCTGATTTGCATCTTATAAATGGAATTCAAGCAAATATTTGCATGAAGCAGATTGTTTTGGAGTTTCATAATCACCCTTTCTAAGTAATTAATCTGTATACGTAGGTAACATTATGAAATGTACAATAAACTTCTCCAGGTCATTACTTGGCCGTTCGGAAAGATTAGTGATGGTATTTTTTTTTCTGGCAATGCATGGTTGACGGTACTTTTTTTTTCTGGCAATGCATGGTTGACATGTCAACTTAACCTGTGCAAAAAGGTTAAACCATCAGAGCAGTTTGAAATTCGAACATTGAAATCTGGCCGTGTACTATTGTCGTTGGAATCGACCATATACAGTATTTTCGCAACACCGCACAAAGGGCTCTTGCTTATCGTACAATTAGTCATGCTTACCTCTGTTATGGTATTTTTTATCGTGAGATTAATGTCGTACATTAAATTCAATATCTGTCGGATATACATTTTCGGAAAGAGGAGTAAATTATCTTTCATTTCGGGTAAATAAAACATAAGATTTCGTATGAGAAAAATACGTAATTTAGGCCTGAATTGTGGAATATGATAACAAAAATAACGTGGTTGTTAATATCCTCCAAACACCACCGCAATGCTAGAGACTCTATGATTTTGTTGCGGTTTGGGGATCTTTGATTATTGATCTTCCAATATATGTCAATTACTTCGTAATTCATTTTGTGCACGGGTCAGGAACACGATAGGAATATGATATGATCAGTGACATAACTGTAATATAGGCTAAAAAGACAAAATCACCAGTAACATGTTATACTATGTCACGCCTATAGAATTTGACTAGCCCATTGTCCATAGGCGCCGGAAGTGGGGGGGCAGGGGGGGGTCGGCCGCCCCCCCAATCCAAAAAGTGGGGGGGGAGCAAAACGCGTTTTTGCCCTCCCAAAAAGCCCCCCCCCCCCTAACAAAAAATAAAGAAAAGAAAAGAAAAGAAAGAAAGAAAGAAAAAGGAAAAGAAAAATTATATGTATCAGCCAATACTTATTAATTCTAACGTTTAAAAACTAAGTTATGCATCCATTTTAAGTTTTCGCTGCGCGCTTCGCGCGCAAACAAATAACCTCAGTTTGTTGTGTAACTTGCGTATGGTACGTCTGGGGTGGGTTTTTCTGTACCGGTCCACGTAGTTCCTGTGTAGGCTGTTATTGCCCTGGCTGTTTGTGTCAAGTATATAAATGCAAAATGTTCCCCATGGGAGGGGGATACCCCCTCCCAAACCCTCCCCCTCTGGCTCTGCCCCAGCTACCCTCGGTCGCTTCGCTCCCTCGGGACTCATTTTGGGCTGTAAGCTATGTTGTTGGATTATACATAATGTGGCATATGGTATATGTTTTTATGCACCAGATTGCACCATTTCAAGTATATAAATGCAAAATCTTCCCGGTGGGAGGGGGATACCCCCTCCCAAACCCTCCTCCTCTGGCTCTGCCCCAGCCCTCGGTCGCTTCGCTCACTCGTGACTCATTTTGGGCTGTACACTATGTTGTTGGATCATACAAATGTGGCATAATTATGGTTTATGTTTGTATGCACCAGATTGCACCATTTCAAGTATATAAATGCAAAATCTTCCCCGTGGGAGAGGGATGCCCCCTCCCAAACCCTCCCCCTCTGGCTATGCCCCAACCCTGGGTCGCTTCGCTCCCTCGGGACTCATTTTGGGCTGTAAGAAATGATGTTGGATCATACAAATGTGGCATATGATTTATGTATGTATGCACCAGATTGCACCATTTCAAGTATATAAATGCAAAATCTTCCCCGTGGGAGGGGGATGCCCCCTCCCAAACCCTCCCCATCTGCCTCGGCCCCAGCCCTCGGTCGCTTCGCTCCCTCGGGACTCATTTTGGGCTGTAAGCTATGATGTTGGATCATACAAATGTGGCATATGGTTTATGTTTTTATGTTTTTCATCAACATCAACATCATCATAATCATCATCATCATTTTCATCATCATCATCATCATCATCATCATCATCGTCATCATCATCATCATCATCAACATCACCATCATCATCATCACCATGATCATCATCATCATCATCAGCATCATCATATATAAGCCATCATCATCACTATTACTACTACCTTTATTATCATCGTTGTCGTCATTATCAACATCTTCACCATCATCATCATCCTCATCATCCTCATCATCCTCATCATCCTCATCATCATCAGCATCACCCCCCACCATCATAATATATAAGCCATCATCATCACTATTACTACTGCCTTCAGTATTAGCAATATTAGCAAGTGCAGCGACATAGCCTGGCTTTTGTCAACGCCTCGCGTCTAAAATAGCAGGAACGACTGGTACGAACAACTATCATTCAAGCGGCGGTCAGTTTTGTTTTATGTCCTAGAATTATATTCCAGGGACAAGCAAGTGCACTTAGGAATCAGCAAGAACCCATCACAAAACCTTTGAGACGGGCAAGGCAAGATGGACCAAGCCAAGAAGTGACAATTGAGAAATGCCAAGACATCATGTCGATAAATGTTGACTAAATGTCGGGACGCTTTCTTGGTCCCTCCCGACCCATCAAGAATCATCAGTCATGTTGCCAACGACTGGCTCTCTACGTCAGCAAGTCGACGCCCACAAAACCATCAAGACTTGAACATTGTCATGCTGGTGTGGATTTTACACGGCGGTTCGCCATTTTGAACTATATGCTAGTTGGTGCACACTGCATACCACTGAGTCATTAGGCCCGTTCTCACTGGCTTAATTAGCGCGATTTGCATCGCGATCAGAATTTTGAAATTATTTTTCTGTTGACCGTTCACACACGCAGTGCGCGCCAAATAATCACGATAAATCCAAATAAACGCGATGATTTCTGTAAAATCGCAGAACTTATCGTGATGTGCATCGCGATCCTCATCGCGATTATTTTCAAAATTGTATGTGCACACGGCAACAAATTTCGAAATTTGGATCGCGATGCTAATTTTGAAATTTGCATCGCGATTATTTGCGCCAGTGAGAACGGGCCTAGTGTGTATTTCGCACCGTTCGCAAGAAAGGAACTGCGTATTTGATTTTGTTAATTGGAATCCGAACCATTTTTAAAATTCGGCACGATTCATTTTCAGGACGTGGTCGTGATCGAGACAGGGCCTTTAGAAAGATGAAGACTAAATGCCTTCACTACTCCCTCAATGGAAGGTTTGCATAACAGGAAGCACAACAACATGATAAGAGCAGAGAGAGTGTGTGTGTGTGTGTGTGTATTTTATTGTATTATCATTTTTTTTATTTTTTTTTTTATTGTTTTTTTTTTTATTGTTTTTTTTTTTTTTGGGGGGGGGGGAGGGAGAGGGGGTGATGCATGTATCTGTTGTTTTTCATACTAAAGTCAAAGCAAGTCGCCGTCCTCTCGCAAGTAGCTGACGATATGTTTGATGTACCACTTCTTTTCAATAACGGGCGCCACACAGCTATGTAGGACTTAAATCCGACAGGCAGATGGGAAAACAGTCTCAAAGCCTGCAGCAGAGGATGAGCCGACAGTTTCAAGGTTTGCAGAGGATGGGGCAACAGTTTCCACTCCTGGTCGGTTACAATGTTATTGCGCCCATACCCCCTTTTTAAACTTATGCTTTGAACAGCTTTCTTCCGCTTGTAGGCCTGCGACTGTGCACATACTATTGGGGTTTGCCTTCCTAGGAGCGGGTGGAAGTAAATATGATATATAGGGGTATTACAAAGCAAGGTGATCAAATGTAAAACGAACCTCCGTGATGGTTACTTAAAATCAACATATTTATTTGTGGTTAGCACTGACCTGGGTTGAAGGGCACACACAAGGGGCACCTGCTGTCAAAAAATTGTGCCAGAACTTTTTACTAAGATTTGTTTTGCCATAACGAACGAACGTCCGTGAGCACAACATTTCATTAGTTTGCTTACAGTTAAATGCATGCAGGAAATAAATTTAGCTGGGATATAAGAGACATAACAATGTACTAACAACATCAAATGCTGTCAACTTGTCATGAGCGTTTAACATGATCACATTATAAGAACACTTTTCAGGACGGAACGTCCGAGCGAACGTCCGTTGTCAAAATAGTTGTCAAAAGGCTTCGAAAATGCCTGATATAGCTTCTTGGTTAGCTGCTTGCCAAATATAATTGCCTTACCGGTGTCTATGTGCAGATAAGCAGCATCAGATTGGCAACTGGGTCTACTCGGATAAATGGACGTTCCTTTTCATCTCGGACGTTCACGAAGATCAGTTTTCGGCCCAAACCAAACATTGCATTATTTTGATAGATGGTTTCCAAATAGGCAAAATACTGTGGCCCTACTGTGAGTCTATCAGACTGATCCCAACAATTGATGGATAGGATGCATTTAGCTGACCATGTGATGGTAAAAGACGGTTTCGTGACGAAACCCAGTATAATTTCATACAAAAAGCTGTCACTCCGCGAGCAGGAGTAGTTAGCCAACAATTTTTGCAGAATGTGTTTAGTGGGTTCAACCGTTAGTTTTGACAATAGTTTTTATTTTGACAACTAAGTAGAATGTTGGTGGTATGGATTTTAATGTATGCTCACGGACGTTCACTTATTATGACCTTTTCTATTCAAATGTACCCTGAGATCATATCCATGTCTCCCGACCGCCAATTCTTATAATTGATACATGCTCAAGACATGCAAGATGCAAAAAAAGACATTGATGCCTTTAATGTTGATTTAAATATTTAAAAAAAAAAAAAAAAAAAATCATAATTGTGTGGAAAATGCCAATTCATGCTCATTTTCACATTTGAGGTCCTGTGGCATGACCAAAAATGTGTGAAATTATATAAAACTAAACATTTTCTGAAAGCCTTAATTAATACAACTCGTTAATGTAATATCAAAAACAGGTATATCAGAGTAATGCCCGGCGCAGACAGAGCCGACTCGACTGGTTGTCATTCTGATCGGCTCAGTTTTCAGTGCCTCGCGACACACATTTTGCCAGTCGAGAGACAGTCGGATGCCAGTTGGGGCCGATTCAACACGATAAATCTGCTCCGACCGACCGGGCCCAACTCTAGCCTGATTAAAAACCAGTCGAATCGGGTCGAGTCGGCTCTGTCTGCGCCGGGCTTAATAGGGAGACACAGCAAATGATAGAAGTGCTCTGAAAATGGCCAAAAGTGCATAGTTCAAAAATCTGACCCATTAATGTTCGTTATTTGAAAACATCCTTTGGCAGTAAGATTAAAATCAAAATGAAGGTTTGTTTTTCCCTTATAAACATCAAGATTATATCTAATTTACAGTGACACCATGTATTCGTAGGCAGCACTAAATAAGTAACCTATCGGATATTTACGCCCAGTGGACCTTAATAGTATTATGCATTTCTTTAATCGGACCATATACTTGGTTTTATTAGTGTTTGGATTGAAATATAAATATTGCTTTTTCGAATTAATGAACAAATATAGCAAAAACAAATATTATATACCGAAATTAACGATTTTGTAATCGAGTATGAATATGGGTTGATTAAAAATCATAACAAAATCAACTTATGTCAGATAGCTCTAATCAACAATCTGCACTCATGGTCGACCCATTGGGTCAAAATAAGAATTAAATTCCATTTTCTCATCCAACTGCGTATAAGAGCTCACTTCCAAAAGGCGCTAAATCCACTTTCCATAAAAATTGAGTTAACGATATATGTACATGAATAATCCACGTAGCCATATATGAATCCACATTTTACGACAAATATCTCACTCAAAATCCAAATATAGAAAGTAAAATTTTCATATTCCCATAGGCACGTGTACAAAGTGGGACAAAGAAACCTGTTTTCCTCGGAAGTTTAAAGTAGATTTAGCGCCTTTTGGTTGAAAGCTCTTTATATGTATGATATGTTTCTATTTGTAACCAGGGAAATTGTCCTTGCACAAAGACATAGTATTACTTTTTAAAATAACACTACTAATATAACATATATTGTGACGATTGCATAACATGCATATAGTACTTGAACATTAAACTATCCACATAGATGTTAATTATCAATACAATAACTTAATGTACAACTATGATCATGCCATATGCATGTTTATATGACACCTTAGAATGTTCTCGCAATGTGATTGGTTGAATTCAGGTCACATGACATTCGTGGAAACGTACCATTCCACGATTTACAAGTCATTTTCATTGTATAGAACTTGTTTTAGTACCATTCCACGATTTCTGACGTCATTAGACGAGGAATGGTACTTTTTAGCTCATCCGGCCCGAAGGGCCCGATGAGCTTATGCCATGGTGTGGCGTCCGTCGTCTGCCGTCCGCCCTTCCGTCCTTCCGTCCGTCCACAGTTTTCAAAATGCTTCTTCTTCGTTATTTTTCAACCGATTTTGATTCTGATTGTTTCACAAGATAGGGCTAGGAGGGGGATTTAAAACTTCTACACAGAATCGTGAAATTCATTATCTATGGTAATTTATGCAAATTTATTCGAAATCACACAACAAAATGCTTCTTCTCCTTCATTTCTCGACCGATTTTTATTATGGTTTGCTTCATCTGGTAGAGCTAACTTTGGTACACTAAACTTCTACACAGAATTTTGAAATGTTCTCCATTAATTAATTATGGTAATTTATGCAAATTTATTCCAAATCACAAAAAATACTTCTCCTTCATTTCTCGACCGATTTTGATTTGGTTTGCTTTATCTGGTAGAGCTAAATTTGGTACACTAATTTTGAGATTTTTCTCCATTGATTAATTATGGTAATTTATGCAAATTTATTCCAAAAATAATACAAAAATTGCTGCTTCTCCCTCATTTGTTTACCGATTTTCATTCTGTTTGTTTGATCCCGGTACATATCATAGTCTTACAAAGTACAGTTAAATTATTATGAACATAAGAAGTGGACATGTGTACATTACCATTACCATGTGTGCATTACCAGAAAGCAGTTTTCTTGCCACCAGGTAAATATAGACTTCAATCATCGTGTACGCGCTGGCATCGCTTTGATTGTGAAAAGAATTTGAGCAAATCTCTCTCAGAATCAGGCAATCATGCGACTAGATAGAAAAAAAATAATCTCATGGTCCCAACATGCTTAGGAACTGAGCCTACAGCTAGGCTGGTTATATGCACTTACCTATTAGTAAATCTACTCTTTGAGTGTTGTGTCCTGCGTTGGCATAGCTATGTTTGTGAAAACAATTGGCATACCGGTACTAACATCTCTTTCAGATCAGGCAATCATGCGACTAGAAAGAAAACACAAATTATCTCATGGTCCTGACATGCATAGGAACTCAGCCTACAGGCTGTTTATATGCACTTACCCATTGGCGTAGCGAAGGGGTGGGGTGGGGGCTCCTGGGTTCGAGCACCCTCCCCCCTCTCAGGCATTTTGTTTTGTTTATAGCCGATTTGGGGGCTTTGAATAGCTTAAATTAAAATAAATCCGATGCTGACCGAGCCCCTAAGGCACGTAAGGCCGAACCAAAACAGCTCGCGCTTAAAGGCAAATGCCAGTAGTGGGAAAGGGCCACACACACAAAATGAAATATACGCTCTTATTACCAATCAGCATGTGAAAGAATATATTATTTTCTTTTCCAAAAAACGGGATTATAACAATTTTGCCCGGAAATTTATAAAACTGATTTGCCGAAAATCGATTCGCCGACGGTTGTATGTTGATATTCACCCACGTTCGCTGCTTGCTAATCCTATGGCAAATGCGGCACATTATTTCGCACGAACGAGCATACGATGTTGCCAGCGTAGACGGGGCGAACTGACGGTGAATTTCAATTTCAGTTTCAATTTCAAATTTTATTCAACACTAATCATATACATCTAAAATGTACAGATGCAAAATGAGGTACAAATGTTATACAAATTAAAATGATCATAGTGTTCGGGATAGGTAGGAAGGAAGGGTTCCTTATATAAAAACCTATCCCATATACATACCCATGCAAAATCAAAACACACAAAAAATACATTCTTCACTACGCTCCAAAAAAGAAAAAAGGCATGTACAACTGTTAGAGATAACAAAAACAATTAATATAGGATATTTAAAACATACATCATTATTATAGTCACTTGTGCCGATCTATTGGTTATTGTATTTATTTAACAAAAACGCTTTATATTTTATTTTAAAAAGATTGACAGTTTTACTTTTCCTAATTTCCAGAGGTATACTATTCCATATTACAGGTCCTTTAAAAAACAATGCATTTTTCGTAGATGTCGTTCTTATTTAAGTGAGGTGATAATTTAGGGCATTTCTAGTATTGCAACTATGCACATCACAATTCAATTTAAAACATGTTGATAACAAATTTAGGCTCAATGTCCACGGCTTGCATAAACGTTTTAACTGGTATTTCTGCATTTAACGATACTAAGGTTCGGATTTTTCCACACACGCCCTCTTTTACATGTTTTATGCTATTTCAAAAAATAATAATCAATTCGTTTGGCAAATACAATTATTTTCGGCAATTTTACCCAAATGAGCATTTGGCTTTAATACGTGCTTGCTGGTTGGAGGCTCCCCCCCCCCCCCCCAAAAAAAAAACTGTTTGCTATGCAACTGTACTTATATACGACCCATGACGTGATGACGTGCATCGGCCATCGGTTGCCTTTGAATTTCTAAATCGTAATACAAGATGTTATTCGAATTTATTATTTTCATTTTCAAAAGAGTTTATGGTATTCTCAAACTGTTTGGGGTCACAATAAAACTACTCTTTTCATCGGTAACTATTCAGTCAGATCGCATTGCGAGCGCGAACAATGTATGCTCAAAGTTTTTTATCGTAATTCCCATTTCTCGATTTCGCGCTGTATGAACAATGTCGTGGGTCTGTCAGTAAATGCGAGAAATTACATGGCATACCTTAATGTGATATTATTCTGTATATATATGAGCATTGTGTTGGAAAAAATGGCTGGTTAACTTAATCTCGAATAACTAAGCTGTCGGTTGATACCAACTATGTCAATTTTTCATTTTATTCTGCATTTCTTTGGAAGCTATACTGTTGGTTAAATTTCCAGATATTTGTCTTTTATACATTTGATCTAGTGTACTGTTTGCAAGGTTCCGGACCCGTGCAAAAGACAAAATGTGTGGCTTTATGTGGCATTCGTTGACGGGTTTGCTAAGTTTACAGACAATAGAACGAAATATGAGAGATGCAATCTGAAAAGATGTTTTGTAGGGGTTTAAACTAAGGCAAAAATCATGTAACATTACCAGGAGTTTGTACTCCCTTTTCATCCATCTGACTGACAAATTGTTGTGATTTTTTACGTCGGTTCCTATGCGCCACATGTATATCATAATGTGTGATATGGAAAAACACAATTTCACGAGTACAATTTGTAAAAAAAAGGAGTCTAGAAATCATGGGCACCAAATTCTCATCAGTAGCACAACTTCATGTCATGCTAAAAGGACAAGAATTATCAGTGAAGTAACCGGTTAAACCATTTTACACTATTGTTCAATTTGATAAGCACATTGTCCCCCATTATCAAAGTAAATCCCTCCGCAAATTCATCAAGACAAAGCATCTCTTAACATTCCAGTCATAGTATAGCCCGTCACGACTAACATTGTGTCCCGAAATGTCCAGGATATGACACTACAAATGACCGGTTATACTGTGACATGTATGACTGGAATGTCAACGAGCCCTTTGTCTAGATGGTCTTGCGCAAAGAGATGTGGATTGATATTGAGGACAATGGCAGGCGCGCCGGAAGCAGTTTTGGATGGGGGGGGGGGGGGGGGGGGGGCAAAACCTTAAGGGGGCTCACGATTTATGTGTTTAGGGGCCAGATCTAGGTGAGAGTGAGACATTGCGAGGATAAAGCGACGAAGTCCGAGGGAGCCATGTGACTGAGCGGTGTCCCCCCTCCCATGGTAGGGAGCTTTTGCATTTTGGGACTTGAAATTGTGCAATCTGGTGCATAAAAACATGATCCAACAACATACGGCCCAAAATGAGTCCCGAGGGAGCGAAGCGACTGAGGGCTGGGGCAGAGCAAGATGGGGAGGGTTTGGGAGGGGGCATCCCCCTCACACGGGGAATATTTTGCATTTATATACTTGAAATGGTGCAATCTGGTGCATAAAAACATAAACCATATGCCACATTTGTATGATCCAACATCATAGCTTACAGCCCAAATGAGTCCCGAGGGAGCGAATCGACCGAGGGCTGGGGCAGAGCCAGATGGGGACGGTTT
>JBAMJV010005451.1:110000-128433 GCA_037951105.1 Echinarachnius parma
TGTGTGTGTGTGTGCGTGTGCGTGTGCGTGTGTGTGTGTGTGTGTGTGTGTGTGTGTGTGTGTGTGTGTGTGTGTGTGTGTGTGTGTGTATGTGTGTGTGTTTTGTTTTGTTTTTGTTTTTATAACCTCCATTATGTTCATTCCATGGAGTCAGTCAATTGAATATACAGTTGATTTGTAATTGTTTATGTATAATAATAATAATAATAATATAGTTACTTATATAGCGCTAAATACATAAGTTCATAGCGCTTTACACTATTATTACCCCAGTCATAGGATACAATACAAACCAGCACACATTGTGTGCACCATCTCCACTCCCTAGGGAGCATTCCTTCCAAGCGCTCATGGGCTTAAGAAGATCGTTCACATAAAGGCTTTCACCTCCTACCGGTCCCCATTTATACACTTGGGTAGAGAGCAGCAATAGTGGATAAATTGTCTTGCTGAAGGACAAACGCGGTGGGCAGGGTTCGAACCCGGGATCTCACGATTGGAAAGCGCGCGCTCTACCAATGTTGCCACACCACATCCACACATGTGTGTATGTAAGGTAATTATTTCTATTTTCTTTCATTATAACTGTAATTGTTCTATTCTCTGTTTATGAATAAGATGTTAACATTCGACATATTTTTGATGTATATTCAATTGTAAATCTTAATTTGGAGGAATAAAAATCACTTTAAAAAAAAAGTGTGTGAACATGTGTAATATGTTGGTGTATGTGTGTGTGCGTGCGTGCGTGCGTACATGCATGCGTATGTTTTTATAAACTCGAACCTATCAACTCTTTCGATGTAGTGCCTAGTATCACTTTCTACTGAAATCAATATTATTTAGGATAGGATATATAACCTTACCTTAACCTCACTAATCAATACTAGGGCTGCATCAAATTGGTGGTCAGATCGATACTCCCGGTATTGAAGTTTTATCGAAGCACAATGCATTTCCAAAATTAACTAATTACAGATTTTTTATGAAAGAAACCCAGCCTAATATGACTCGTGTGTCATTTTAACTTCTCGTGTAATTTGTTTCATTTAGGTTTAATTAAATAACTGGGAAATGTAATGTCTTTATACTACAGTACAACTCTGAGTGTAGAGTTACCCAACAGCAATAATCAGGAACCGTATAACGCCAGCTGCTTGTTTAAATGTTTCTAAACTACTCAGCTACGGTATACTTCTCCTCCGTTTTGCTTGTTTTAGACTACATTATACTTCATGATACAGTTATGAAAATAACACGAATTTATTATAATAAATAAAAATACAGCTGCTGTATTTATAATCATGTGGAGGTATTGCGGCACGATCGGATATGCATTTGACCGCAAAGCACGGGAGCCGAGTTCAAACTTATCGATGCCCCAGTACACGGCTTCACTCGTGTCCTTCAGCAAGGCACTTACTCCACATTGCAGCTCCTCACCCAAGTGTAATAAATGGGTACTTGGCATGAATGAGGGTGTGTAAAGCATAGGTGCACTGTAAAGTAGCACCTGCTTGAATGCTCTCCAGGGAGTGGAGAGAGTGCACAATAAGTGTTAGATTAAGTGTGGGTGTGTTTCCAATGGCCGAGTTAAACAAATCATATTAGACGCAGGTCTCTCTGGGAGAATGTTAATGGTTTAAAATATATTAATTTGAATAATCACTTTGAAATTAGTCCCCTTTGTTATTGGATGTGACTAATGACGGTAAATCATTCATACTGCTGAACGAAAAGGGGAAAGCATAGGCGCGGGAAGTGGGGGGGGGGGGGGGGGGCAGGGGGGGCGGTGGGGGGGCAAAACGCGTTTTTGCCCCCCCCCCCCCCCCCCCAAAAAAAAAAAAGCCCCCCCCCCCCTAACAAAAAATAAAGAAAAGAAAAGAAAAGAAAGAAAGAAAGAAAAAGGAAAAGAAAAATTATATGTATCAGCCAATACTTATTAATTCTAACGTTTAAAAACTAAGTTATACACCCATTTTAAGTTTTCGCTGCGCGCTTCGAGCGCAAACAAATAACCTCAGTTTGTTGTGTAACTTACGTATGGTACGTCTGGGGTGGGTTTTTCTGTACCGGTCCACGTAGTTCCTGTGTAGGCTGTTATTGCCCTGGCTGTTTGTGTGACGAGCACCAAAATTGCACTATTTCAAGTATATACATGCAAAATCTTCCACATGGAAGGGGGATACGCCCTCCCAAACCCTCCCCCTCTGGCTCTGCCCCAGCTACCCTGGGTCGCTTCGCTCCCTCGGGACTCATTTTGGGCTGTAAGCTATGTTGTTGGATTATACATAATGTGGCATATGGTTTATGTTTTTTATGCACCAGATTGCACCATTTCAAGTATATATAAATGCAAAATCTTTCCCGTGGGAGGGGGATGCCCCCTCCCAAACCCTCCCCATCTGCCTCTGCCCCAGCCCTCGGTCGATTCGCTCCCTCGGGACTCATTTTGGGCTGTAAGCTATGATGTTGGATCATACAAATGTGGCATATGGTTTATGTTTTTATGTTTTTCATCAACATCAACATTATCATAATCATCATCATCATTTTCATCATCATCATCATCATCATCATCATTATCATCATCATCACCATCTTCATCATCACCATTATCATCATCATCATCATCAGCATCATCATATATAAGCCATCATCATCACTATTACTACTACCTTTATTATCATCTTTGTCGTCATTATCAACATCTTCACCATCATCATCATCATCATCATCATCATCCTCATCATCCTCATCATCCTCATCATCCTCATCATCCTCATCATCCTCATCATCCTCATCATCATCAGCATCACCCCCACCATCATAATATATAAGCCATCATCATCACTATTACTACTGCCTTCAGTATTAGCAATATTAGCAAGTGCAGCGACATAGCCTGGCTTTTGTCAACGCCTCGCGTCTAAAATAGCAGGAACGACTGGTACGAACAACTATCATTCAAGCGGCGGTCAGTTTTGTTTTATGTCCTAGAATTATATTCTAGGGACAAGCAAGTCCACTTAGGAATCAGCAAGAACCCATCACAAAACCTTTGAGACGGGCAAGGCAAGATGGACCAAGCCAATGTCAAGAAGTGACTATTAAGAAATGCCAAGACGTGTCCAGTATCTC
Source organism: Echinarachnius parma (assembly GCA_037951105.1). Classification (NCBI taxonomy): domain Eukaryota; kingdom Metazoa; phylum Echinodermata; class Echinoidea; order Clypeasteroida; family Echinarachniidae; genus Echinarachnius; species Echinarachnius parma. The sequence goes on from JBAMJV010005451.1 coordinate 113,142, forward strand.
AGAGATAGTTCCAGAAGTGTGCCAGACATATGTTTAGCCTACCTGTGGCCCCCGAAGCCTGGACAGCCGTAGCTAAGAGCAGAGATGGAACATCCCCCACGCCATTGGAGCCCTGGATGGCAAACACATTGCTATCAAGAAGCCACACCACACTGGCAGTCTGTACTACAATTACAAAGGCCTTTTCTGATACCAATCCTAGCGATGGTGGATACAGATTGCAAGTTTGTGTGGATCGAGTTTGGTGGAAAATGACACATGTCGGATTCTCATATATTTGGTGACTCTGAGCCTGGAAGAGGAAGCCCCTAGGACTCCCCCACCCTGCCCTCTGACTGCAAGCCCTGATGACCACCAAGACATGCCCTTCTCCATCCTGGGGGATGACGCCTTCGCACTCAGGAACTATACCTCATGACGCCATGCGGCACTTGTTGCTGCTGCTGCAAAGGAGGCCACGTTTCTGGCATCCACCGTCTCAGTGTAAGGGATCAAAAAGGAAAACTTATCCTACACCCACTTCTCGGTGCTGTTCATGTCAGTAATGACATCTCCTCTTGACCCACTCTTCTTGGCGCGTTTCTTCAGCCGGCCTATCATGGTCCTCAGACTTGTGTACCATGTTTTAAGTTGCGCCACAGTAGTGTCTATCGTGGCAGCCCAGAGATCCCCCTTCTGGGTGACATCTTTGAAACCCGCAAGGAGTTTGCTGTAGAAAACCTCATTTTGTATGAGGAACTCGATGATCTCCATATTTTGCTTTTCAGTCAGTGAAGTCAGGTACTGTTTTTTCTTTCTCTTTGCTTTCTGGGTGGGGTGGTCTCCTCATCCTCCTCTGGTGCTGCCTCTGGCTGGACTGGGTCAGGCTCAGGGGGTGTGATAGTCTGGCCCTTTCCCTTCTTGCGTCTTGTACCCTTGGGTGGCATCTCTCAAAGGCTTCAAAATTAAGCAGATGCAAGTTGACAGTGACAATGTGCTCGCATTCATTCTTGTCCGGTATATATGGGCGCGAAATCTCATAACAGATCGTGAACGTACGTGGAAAGCGTGACTAATCGTATATACTCGCATTTACTCGTATCTACATGTATCAACTCGTATCTGCTCGTGAGTCATTCGTGTTAGGTCGTGAACAATGGTACCCGACAGAGCGCCATAGATCGTAACAGATCGTGGGAGATCGCATCACACAGAGCGTGGTGTCCAAGGTTGATCCCGATCACCACGATTTGGAAGCACGATTAGATGCGCTTTGTTACGATCCAATACGATCCAATACGATCCGATGCGATTATTACGATTGATAATTAATCGTGTTGATCGTAGAATTTTTTTGAACCGTTCCAAAAATTTCCTACGATTAACACGATTGCCACGACTCACCTTACGATCTGATAATATCTGATACGATCACCACGATTACTTCACGATCAGATACGAATGGCCAATCGTGGCGATCGTAACTAATCGCACGACAGTGGGAACGCCCCATTAGGCCCGTTCTCATTGGCTTAATTAGCGCGATTTGCATCGCGATCAGAATTTCGAAATTATTTTTCTGTTGACCGTTCACACACGCAGTGCGCGCCAAATAATCACGATAAATCCAAATAAACGCGATGATTTCTGTAAAATCGCAGAACTTATCAATCGTGATTTGCATTGCGATCCTCATCGCGATTATTTTCAAAATTGTATGTCCACACGGCAACAAATTTCGAAATTTGGATCGCGATGCTAATTTTGAAATTTGCATCGCGATTATTTGCGCCAGTGAGAACGGGCCTACCCAGCTAGCCACCTGACGTTGGGCCGATGTCGGAATTTGGTTGGCGGATGTCGGCATATCGCCGTTGGTTCGAGGTTAAAATGTCCGCCAGCCCAACATCGTCACGACGTCATTTTTGTGATATATTGGCATAAGGTCATTTTCCGACAATGGCCCAACATCATGTCATCAAAGGAAGGTTTGCATAACAGGAAGCACAACAACATGATAAGAGCAGAGAGAGTGTGTGTGTGTGTGTGTGTGTGTGTGTGTGTGTGTGTGTGTGTGTGTGTGTGTGTGTGTGTGTGTGTGTGTGTGTGCGTGTGTGTGTATGTGTGTGTGTTTTTTTTATTTTATTTTTTATAACCTCCATTATGTTTATTCCATGGAGTCAGTCAATTGAATATACAGTTGATTTGTAATTGTTTATGTATAATAATAATAATAATAATATAGTTACTTATATAGCGCTAAATACATAAGTTCATAGCGCTTTACACTATTATTACCCCAGTCATAGGATACAATGCAAACCAGCACACATTGTGTGCACCATCTCCACTCCCTATGGAGCATTCCTTCCAAGCGCTCATGGGCTTAAGAAGATCGTTCACATAAAGGCTTTCACCTCCTACCGGTCCCCATTTATACACTTGGGTAGATAGCAGCAATAGTGGATAAATTGTCTTGCTGAAGGACAAACGCGGTGGGCAGGGTTCGAACTAGGTATCTCACGATTGGAAAGCGCGCGCTCTACCAATGTTGCCACACCACATCCACACATGTGTGTATGTAAGGTAATTATTTCTATTTTCTTTCATTATAACTGTAATTGTTCTATTCTCTGTTTATGAATAAGATGTTAACATTCGACATATTTTTGATGTATATTCAATTGTAAATCTTAATTTGGAGGAATAAAAATCACTTTTAAAAAAAAGTGTGTGAACATGTGTAATATGTTGGTGTATGTGTGTGTGCGTGCGTGCGTGCGTACATGTATGCGTATGTTTTTATAAACTCGAACCTATCAACTCTTTCGATGTAGTGCCTAGTATCACTTTCTACTGAAATCAATATTATTTAGGATAGGATATATAACCTTACCTTAACCTCACCAATCAATACTAGGGCTGCATCAAATTGGTGGTCAGATCGATACTCCCGGTATTGAAGTTTTATCGAAGCACAATGCATTTCCAAAATTAACTAATTACAGATTTGTTTATGAAAGAAACCCAGCCTAATATGACTCGTGTGTCATTTTAACTTCTCGTGTAATTTGTTTCATTTAGGTTTAATTAAATAACTGGGAAATGTAATGTCTTTATACTACAGTACAACTCTGAGTGTAGAGTTACCCAACAGCAATAATCAGGAACCGTATAACGCCAGCTGCTTGTTTAAATGTTTCTAAACTACTCAGCTACGGTATACTTCTCCTCCGTTTTGCTTGTTTTAGACTACATTATACTTCATGATACAGTTATGAAAATAACACGAATTTATTATAATAAATAAAAATACAGCTGCTGTATTTATAATCATGTGGAGGTATTGTGGCACGATCGGATATGCGTTTGACCGCAAAGCACGGGAGCCGAGTTCAAACTTATCGATGCCCCAGTACACGGCTTCACTCGTGTCCTTCAGCAAGGCACTTACTCCACATTGCTGCTCCTCACCCAAGTGTAATAAATGGGTACTTGGCATGAATGAGGGTGTGTAAAGCATAGGTGCACTGTAAAGTAGCACCTGCTTGAATGCTCTCCATGGAGTGGAGAGAGTGCACAATAAGTGTTAGATTAAGTGTGGGTGTGTTTCCAATGGCCGAGTTAAACAAATCATATTAGACGCAGGTCTCTCTGGGAGAATCTTAATGGTTTAAAATATATTAATTTGAATAATCACTTTGAAATTAGTCCCCTTTGTTATTGGATGTGACTAATGACGGTAAATCATTCATACTGCTGAACGAAAAGGGGAAAGCATAGGCGCCGGAAGTGGGGGGAGGGGGGGGGGGGGCAGGTGGGCGGCCGCCCCCCCCCCCCCCCCCCCCCCCCCAATCCAAAAAGTGTGGGGGGGGGGCAAAACGCGTTTTTGCCCCCCCCCCAAAAAAAAAAAAAGCCCCCCCCTAACAAAAAATAAAGAAAAGAAAAGAAAAGAAAGAAAGAAAGAAAAAGGAAAAGAAAAATTATATGTATCAGCCAATACTTATTAATTCTAACGTTTAAAAACTAAGTTATACATCCATTTTAAGTTTTCGCTGCGCGCTTCGAGCGCAAACAAATAACCTCAGTTTGTTGTGTAACTTGCGTATGGTACATCTGGGGTGGGTTTTTCTGTACCGGTCCACGTAGTTCCTGTGTAGGCTGTTATTGCCCTGGCTGTTTGTGTGACGAGCACCAAAATTGCACTATTTCAAGTATATAAATGCAAAATCTTCCCCATGGGAGGGGGATACCCCCTCCCAAACCCTCCCCCTCTGGCTCTGCCCCAGCTACCCTCGGTCGCTTCGCTCCCTCGGGACTCATTTTGGGCTGTAAGCTATGTTGTTGGATTATACATAATGTGGCATATGGTTTATGTTTTTATGCACCAGATTGCACCATTTCAAGTATATATAAATGCAAAATCTTCCCCGTGGGAGGGGAATACCCCCTCCCAAACCCTCCCCCTCTCGCTCTGCCCCAGCCCTCGGTCGCTTCGCTCCCTCGGGACTCATTTTGGGCCGTTTATGCACCAGATTGCACAATTTCAAGTCCCAAAATGCAAAAGCTCCCTACCATGGGAGGGGGGACACCGCTCAGTCACATGGCTCCCTCGGACTTCGTCGCTTTATCCTCGCAATGTCTCACTCTCACCTAGATCTGGCTAAAAGTTGGCAACCCTTTGATTGCGGTTGGGCATGAGCCCCTAAACACATAAATCGTGAGCCCCCTTAAGGTTTTGCCCCCCCCCCCCCCCCAATCCAAAACTGCTTCCGGCGCGCCTGCCATTGGCCTCAATATCAATGCACATCTCTTTGCGCAAGACCATCTAGACAAAGGGCTCGTTGACATTCCAGTCATACATGTCACAGTATAACCGGTCATTTGTAATGTCATATCCTGGACATTTCGGGACACAATGTTAGTCGTGACGGGCTATACTATGACTGGAATGTTAAGAGATTCTTTGTCTTGATGAATTTGCGAAGGGATTTACTTTGATAATGGGGACAATGTGCTTATCAAATTGAACAATAGTGTAAAATGGTTTAACCGGTTACTTCACTGATAATTCTTGTCCTTTTAGCATGACATGAAGTTGTGCTATTGATGAGAATTTGGTGCCCATGATTTCTAGACTCCTTTCTTTTTTACAAATTGTACTCGTGAAATTGTGTTTTTCCATATCACACATTATAATATACATGTGGCGCATAGGAACCGACGTAAAAAATCACAACAATTTGTCAGTCAGATGGATGAAAAGGGAGTACAAACTCCTGGTAATGTTACATGATTTTTGCCTTAGTTTAAACCCCTACAAAACATCTTTTCAGATTGCATCTCTCATATTTCGTTCTATTGTCTGTAAACTTAGCAAACCCGTCAACGAATGCCATATAAAGCCACACATTTTGTCTTTTGCACGGGTCCGGAACCTTGCAAACAGTACACTAGATCAAATGAATAAAAGAGAAATATCTGGAAATTTAACCAACAGTATAGCTTCCAAAGAAATGCAGAATAAAAATTGACATAGTTGTTATCAACCGACAGCATAGTTATTCGAGATTAAGTTAACCAGCCATTTTTTCCAACACAATGCTATATAAAGGGAGTATATAAAGGCAGAATAATATCACATTAAGGTATGCCATGTAATTTCTCGCAATTTCTGACAGACCCTCGACATTGTTCATACAGCGCGAAATTGAGAAATGGGAATTACGATAAAAAACTTTGAGCATAATATACATTGTTCGCGCTCGCAATGCGATCTGACTGAATAGTTACCGATGAAAAGAGTAGTTTTATTGTGACCCCAAACAGTTTAAGAATGCCATAATCTCTTTTGAAAATGAAAATAATAAATTCGAATAACATCTTGTATTACGATTTAGAAATTCAAAGGCAACCGATGGCCGATGCACGTCATCAGGTCATGGGTCGTATATAAGTACAGTTGCATAGCAAACAGTTTGGGGGGGGGGGGGGAGCCTCCAACCAGCAAGCACGTATTAAAGCCAAATGCTCATTTGGGTAAAATTGCCGAAAATAATTTTATTTGCCAAACGAATTGATTAGTATTTTTTTGAAATAGCATAAAACATGTAAACATGTAGAACCTTAGTATCGTTAAATGCAGAAATACCAGTTCAAACGTTTATGCAAGCCGCGGACATTGAGCCTAAATTTGTTATCAACATGTTTTAAATTGAATTGTGATGTGCATAGTTGCAATACTAGAAATGCCCTAAATTATCACCTCACTTAAATAAGAACGACATCTACGAAAAATTCATTGTTTTTTAAAGGACCTGTAATATGGAATAGTATACCTCTGGAAATTAGGAAAAGTAAAACTGTCAATCTTTTTAAAATAAAATATAAAGCGTTTTTGTTAAATAAATACAATAACCAGTAGATCGGCACAAGTGACTATAATAATGATGTATGTTTTAAATATCCTATATTAATTGTTTTTGTTATCTCTAACAGTTGTACATGCCTTTTTTTCTTTTTTGGAGCGTAGTGAAGTATGTATTTTGTGTGTGTTTTGATTTTGCATGGGTATGTATATGGGATAGGTTTTTATATAAGGAACCCTTCCTTCCTACCTATCCCGAACACTATCATATAATATGATCATTTTAATTTGTATAACATTTGTACCTCATTTTGCATCTGTACATTTTAGATGTATATGATTAGTGTTGAATAAAATTTGAAATTGAAACTGAAATTGAAATTCACCGTCAGTTCGCCCCGTCTACGCTGGCAACATCGTATGCTCGTTCGTGCGAAATAATGTGCCGCATTTGCCATAGGATTAGCACGCAGCGAACGTGGGTGAATATCAACATACAACCGTCGGCGAATCGATTTTCGGCAAATCAGTTTTATAAATTTCCGGGCAAAATTGTTATAATCCCGTTTTTTGGAAAAGAAAATAATATATTCTTTCACATGCTGATTGGTAATAAGAGCGTATATTTCATTTTGTGTGTGTGGCCCTTTCCCTCTACTGGCATTTGCCTTTAAGCGCGAGCTGTTTTGGTTCGGCCTTACCTGCCTTAGGGGCTCGGTCAGCATCGGATTTTTTTTTTATTTAAGCTATTCAAAGCCCCCAAATCGGCTATAAACAAAACAAAATGCCTGAGAGGGGGGAGGGTGCTCGAACCCAGGAGCCCCCACCCCCCACCCCTTCGCTACGCCAATGGGTAAGTGCATATAAACAGCCTGTAGGCTGAGTTCCTATGCATGTCAGGACCATGAGATAATTTGTGTTTTCTTTCTAGTCGCATGATTGCCTGATCTGAAAGAGCTGTTAGTACCGGTATGCCAATTTTTTCCACAAACATAGCTATGCCAGCGCAGGACACAACACTTAAAGAGTAGATTTACTAATAGGTAAGTGCATATAACCAGCCTAGCTGTATGCTCAGTTCCTAAGCATGTTGGGACCATGGGATTCTTTTTTTTTTTCTATCTAGTCGCATGATTGCCTGATTCTGAGAGAGATTTGCTCAAATTCTTTTCACAATCAAAGCGATGCCAGCGCGTACACGATGATTGAAGTCTATATTTACCTGGTGGCAAGAAAACTGCTTTCTGGTAATGCACACATGGTAATGGTAATGTACACATGTCCACTTCTTAAGTTCATAATAATTTAACTGTACTTTGTAAGACTATGATATGTACCGGGATCAAACAAACAGAATGAAAATCGGTAAACAAATGAGGGAGAAGCAGCAATTTTTGTATTATTTTTGGAATAAATTTGCATAAATTACCATAATTAATTAATGGAGCAAAATCTCAAAATTATGTGTAGAAGTTTAGTGTACCAAATTTAGCTCTACCAGATAAAGCAAACCAAATCAAAATCGGTCGAGAAATGAAGGAGAAGTATATTTTGTGATTTCGAATAAATTTGCATAAATTACCATAGATAATGAATTTCATGATTCTGTATAGAAGTTTTAAATCCCCCTCCTAGCCCTATCTTATGTAACCTAGCCCTATTAGATAAACCAAACAGAAAGAAAATTGGTCAAGAAATGAGGGAGAAGAAGCAATTTTTGTTATTTTTGGAATAAATTTGCATAAATTACCATAATTAATTAATGGAGAACATTTCAAAATTCTGTGTAGAAGTTTAGTGTACCAAAGTTAGCTCTACCAGATGAAGCAAACCATAATAAAAATCGGTCGAGAAATGAAGGAAAAGAAGCATTTTGTTGTGTGATTTCGAATAAATTTGCATAAATTACCATAGATAATAAGTTTCACGATTCTGTGTAGAAGTTTTAAATCCCCCTCCTAGCCCTATCTTGTGAAACAATCAGAATCAAAATCGGTTGAAAAATAACGAAGAAGAAGCATTTTGAAAACTGTGGACGGACGGAAGGACGGAAGGACGGACGGCAGACGACGGACGCCACACCATGGCATAGGCTCATCGGGCCCTTCGGGCCGGATGAGCTAAAAAGTACCATTCCACGTCTAATGACGTCAGAAATCGTGGAATGGTACTAAAACAAGTTCTATACAATGAAAATGACTTGTAAATCGTGGAATGGTACGTTTCCACGAATGTCATGTGACCTGAATTCAACCAATCACATTGCGAGAACATTCTAAGGTGTCATATAAACATGCATATGGCATGATCATAGTTGTACATTAAGTTATTGTATTGATAATCAACATTTATGTGGATAGTTTAATGTTCAAGTACTATATGCATTTTATGCAATCGTCACAATATATGTTATATTAGTAGTGTTATTTTAAAAAGTAATACTATGTCTTTGTGCAAGGACAATTTCCCTGGTTCTTTCAACCAAAAGGCGCTAAATCTACTTTTTGAACTTCCGAGGAAAACAGGTTTCTTTGTCCCACTTTGTACACGTGCCTATGGGAATATGAAAATTTAACTTTCTATATTTGGATTTTGAGTGAGATATTTGTCGTAAAATGTGGATTCATATATGGCTACGTGGATTATACATGTAGATATATCGTTAACTCAATTTTTAAGGAAAGTGGATTTAGCGCCTTTTGGAAGTGAGCTCTTATACCGCAGTTGGATGAGAAAATGGAATTGAATTCTTATTTTGACCCAATGGGTCGACCATGAGTGCAGATTGTTGATTCGAGCTATCTGACATAAGTTGATTTTTTATGATTTTTAATCAACCCATATTCATACTCGATTACAAAATCTTTAATTTCGGTATATAATATTTGTTTTTGCTATATTTGTTCATTAATTCGAAAAAGCAATATTTATATTTCAATCCAAACACTAATAGAACCAAGTATATGGTCCGCTTAAAGAAATGCATAATACTATTAAGGTCCACTGGGCGTAAATATCCGATAGGTTACTTATTTAGTGCTGCCTACGAATACATGATGTCACTGTAAATTAGATATAATCTTGATGTTTATAAGGGAAAAGCAAACCTTCATTTTGATTTTAATCTTACTGGCAAAGGATGTTTTCAAATAACGAACATTAATGGGTCAGATTTTTGAACTATGCACTTTTGGCCATTTTCAGACCTTGAGCACTTCTATCATTTGCTGTGTCTCCCTATTACTCTGATATACCTGTTTTTGATATTACATTAACGAGTTGTATTAATTAAGGCTTTCAGAAAATGTATAGTTTTATATAATTTCACACATTTTTGGTCATGCCACAGGACCTCAAATGTGAAAATGAGCATGAATTGGCATTTTCCACACAATTATGATTTTTTTTTTTTTTTTTTTAATATTTAAATCAACATTAAAGGCATTAATGTCTTTATTTTGCATCTTACATGTCTTGAGCATGTATCAATTATAAGAATTGGCGGTCGGGGGACATGGATATGATCTCAGGGTACATTTGAATAGAAAGGGTCATAATAAGTGAACGTCCGTGAGCATACATTAAAATCCATACAACCAACATTCTACTTAGTTGTCAAAATAAAAACTATTGTCAAAACTAACGGTTGAACCCACTAAACACATTCTGCAAACATTGTTGGCTAACTACTCCTGCTCGCGGAGTGACAGCTTTTTGTACGAAACCGTCTTTTACCATCACATGGTCAGCTAAATGCATCCTAGCCATCAATTGTTGGGATCAGTCTGATAGACTCACATTAGGGCCACAGTATTTTGCCTATTTGGAAACCATCTATCAAATGCAATGTTTGGTTTGGGCCGAAAACTGATCTTCGTGAACGTCCGAGATGAAAAGGAACGTCCGTTTATCCGAGTAGACCCAGTTGCCAATCTGATGCTGCTTATCTGCACATGCCACATAGACACCGGTAAGGCAATTATATTTGGCAAGCAGCTAACCAAGAAGCTATATCAGGCATTTTCGAAGCCTTTTGACAACTATTTTGACAACGGACGTTCGCTCGGACGTTCCGTCCTGAAAAGTGTTCTTATAATGTGATCATGTTAAACGCTCATGACAAGTTGACAGCATTTGATGTTGTTAGTACATTGTTATGTCTCTTATATCCCAGCTAAATTTATTTCCTGCATGCATTTAACTGTAAGCAAACTAATGAAATGTTGTGCTCACGGACGTTCGTTCGTTATGGCAAAACAAATCTTAGTAAAAAGTTCTGGCACAATTTTTTGACAGCAGGTGCCCCTTGTGTGTGCCCTTCAACCCAGGTCAGTGCTAACCACAAATAAATATGTTGATTTTAAGTAACCATCACGGAGGTTCGTTTTACATTTGATCACCTTGCTTTGTAATACCCCTATATATCATATTTACTTCCACCCGCTCCTAGGAAGGCAAACCCCAATAGTATGTGCACAGTCGCAGGCCTACAAGCGGAAGAAAGCTGTTCAAAGCATAAGTTTAAAAAGGGGGTATGGGCGCAATAACATTGTAACCGACCAGGAGTGGAAACTGTTGCCCCATCCTCTGCAAACCTTGAAACTGTCGGCTCATCCTCTGCTGCAGGCTTTGAGACTGTTTTCCCATCTGCCTGTCGGATTTAAGTCCTACATAGCTGTGTGGCGCCCGTTATTGAAAAGAAGTGGTACATCAAACATATCGTCAGCTACTTGCGAGAGGACGGCGACTTGCTTTGACTTTAGTATGAAAAACAACAGATACATGCATCACCCCCTCTCCCTCCCCCCCCCCCCCCCCAAAAAAAAACAATCAAAAAAAAAACAATAAAAAAAAAAATAAAAAAAATGATAATACAATAAAATACATAATGATTATGCCTTACGTGCAAAGGCGGAAAGTCTAGACTGTGAGTGTGCAAATTATAGAGCCATACGCATCTATTATTATGATGACCGTATGAATAGGTTTTCAAAGCATCTCTGCTTTAATACAGTCAAACCTGTCTATAGCGACCACTCAAGGGACCGGCGAAAAGCGGTCGTTATAAACAGACTGGTGGTCTCTATAGACAGGTTGGCGGCCATTTTTGATTTCTGGTCGCATATTTTGCCTATTATGCACATGTGTAATTAATTGGCATCTATACATGCACGTGTCCATTGTTTGCTTGCATATCCCCCGCCCCCCACAAAAAAAACTAGTGTATTGAATTTTAAGTGATATTAAAGGAGGGGCGCAATCCCGGCTTTGATTCAGCTTTATAGCTTTGAATATGTGCCTTTATTGATATACCACATTCTTTTTTCTTTTTTTATCCTTAAGTTGGGCAAAAAAGGAAAATTTCATGCACATTTTTGGCTCTTTTTCGCGTCGGCGTTCCATACTCCTAAAAAAGTAATTTTAGCGGAGCGATGAGCTCATGAGTCATGACGTCACCTGCAGGCAATAACACGGAAGAGCGAGAATTGTTTACAACGTGGTTCAATGCAAACACTTTCACTTGCTAGTAATACAAACTCGTATTTGCTTGAAAATTGAGGATTAACTGAAATTGCCTCAGGAATGAATTTTAGCAAGATGCAGCAACACATCTAAGGAAAGTATAAGCCTGCACCGTTTTCCATAAGGATCCACGTATGAGGCGGATTTAGAACTCAAAGGTTAAATTAACGAGGGCCGACTGGGAAGGACCTAGCGAGTGTGTGCAGGTCTGCCAGAGTTTCGGGGGGGGCGCGCGGCAAGACAGGTTATGCTCTCGCGTGCTAGCTGCCGCGCCAACTAGGGCCTACCTATGTATTACAAATACAAGTTCTGAAAAGTAACGAAAATGCAAGATTATTACGATCGCACCTATTCTAGACTATTTCTTAATTTACTTACATGTTTGCATGGCTTTTCAAACAAATACAAGAACGATTACCTTAGATGGACAAATCTATCACTTTCGTGGCCTCTTTGACAATGTTTATTGTTTTTTTTTCTCTGTATGTCGGCATGCCGACAGAGAAAAAAACAATAACTGAACTGAACTTAGCGCTCTTTTGTAGTTTTGTTGTTAATTTGCAAACGGCGTAGACTACGTGTATGATATCGATGCCCAGAAATTGATTGACTATGTTCAACCTCCCGCACGCTCGCCAACGACTTGAGTTTTGGATTTGTTTACTTCGGGGAAAAGTAATATTTTGCTCAGAACTGAGGTAATTCTGAATGTTCTGTAAATATATTTCCGTAAATATTGTTAAATAGATCCATCAAAGCAATGATGCTTGTCATTTTATTGCCGCATAAAAAGATGAATTTGAGTGCGAAACACCGCATTTTTGTACACCATGTTTTGAGACGTGATCGGATGAAGCCGCCACTTATTATGGTTAGGCTAGGCCTGGGCTAGCCGCAGCGCTCGTGCGTGCTGATGGCCGGAAGACCTGTCTGCGAGGGGGCTGGGTATACGATTGCTATAATCATATCGGAGACTTCCTCGAAGCGATTTTAGAGTGAGTATGCGCCTTTATTTGGCAATTATATTTGTTGTATTTGTGGAGACAAATAATGAAATAAGAATTATAATAATGGTGTCTGCAATTATGGGGAAATTGTCATGAATTTGCTCAGCCACGCTCAACAAATCTGTTCGGTTGCACCTCTATCACTTCCATTCCATTTTGGCTGCCGACGCACAATTTGGAATTTTATCTTCAGGAACTGTCAATTCAAAACTCGATTCTGACTCTGATCCAGATCTTTCGTCTAATTCACGCTCACTGTTAGAATCAGATGAATCTGGGTGTGGATCCTCCATAATTATAAACTCAAACAAATGTATGTAGATATTGAAAAAAAATCGAAATAATATCTCTCTGTCAATGTGATTAGATGCGCTCAGCGTGTACGTCTATGACAATTAGAGTATCGGGGATCCTGTGATTGCCTGCAGATGACGTCACAACTATGACGTCATTTTTCTTCGCCCGAACTCAATTTTGTTGGGGGGCACTTTCAAAGTAAATTTTCAGGTCCTCATATCATTTATAAATAATTTTCCAAGTGCAAAACAGTTGTTTTATTCGAAATCTACATGTAAGTGGCTTTCTGAAGGGCTAAAATGCCATTTTCAGCTGATTTTCTTGACACCATACCTTTAAGTAAGTCTATTATCTTTTTAAGTGAAATTAAAATTGCAAAATGTGTCAATGTGTTAGGCAAGGCATTACAATAGTGAGCGCTTGTTTACAGATCTAACAGGATTCTTAAAGTCAAGATGCATTGTTTGGTATTTACATTGAAACGAATGAGAACATAGGCCTACCCGGGGAGTGTTTGGGCGAAAAAAATGACTGTTTTGGGGTGTTCAAACACCCCCTTTAGTGGATTCCACCCCCCCCCCCCCCCCCCCCCCCCCTGAGATCTCGGCCGTCGAACGCGCGGCCGCCACAAAATTTGGCACGCAGATAGCTTGCATGATAATCTACAAGATTGCATTGTTATTTTTTTGAAAATAATCAATTTTCAATTAATTATGCAAATTTATGCAGAAATCCCCATTTTGTCTGTAAATCACTAAATATTGCTCAGAATATGCTAATTTTGTGCATGAATATTTTTTATGACTTAATTAACAGGTTTTGAACATTAAAAATTGCGACAACCAAACTTGTCCTTATGTATTTCTTTGTTTTGGGAATTTCTTATGTATTTCTTTGTTTTTTTAACTTTTATTTCTTATTGTTTTTTTTAATGGAATAAATTATTGACCATTTTCCAACAATTATTAGCCCAAAATTAAATGATTGCAATGATTAGAATGAAAAATAATGAAGGTTTTGTCTATTCTAGGAAAAAATGAATTTCCATAGGATTTGTACACAAATCACAAAATTTAGCGATTTTCAGGCCGACGCTCACTTACAAAAGGGTCACGTGACTTTAGAACGGTATACCCGGTCGTGCGCGAATACTCAAGAAGTTGCGCGGCAATACCTGCGCGCGTTGCGGAATTATCGCGTGAAAAGTCGAGGGGGGGGGGGGGGGGGGGGGGGTGTCGTGTTATGCCTCGGTCTATAAGTTGCTGACAAATTCCTTCTTTTTACGCGGAGGTCGTATAGTATAATACCTGATGGAACCCACATATCACTCTCTCCAAACTGTCTTTAAAGATATACCTAAGCTCTCGATCTCCGCAATTCACACGCGCCCACGTCGGATATAAATTATATTATACAAACGTTACGTTGTATCATACGAATTATCTTTGCTTTACATGTATTATGATTTAAAATACACCATACATAATTATAAGAATATAATTTGTACCTCCTTATATATTAGGGGGGGGGGCAAATATGTGGTTTTGCCCCCCCTAAAAAACTAAAAAACAATTAAATAAATAAATAGATAAATAAATAAATAAATAAATAAATAAATAAATAAATAAATAAATAAATAAATAAATAAATAAATACAAATAAAAATAAAAATCAGAAAATTAAGAGAGAAGAAAATCAACGGATATAATGCCAAAGTGCGGAAAACATGAATATCAATAATCAACCTTAAAAATTCTGTTTTGCAAATAGTTTTTCATCAAAATAATGATTAATTTCCTTTGCCAGCCTATTTCGATAGCGGGAATTCCGATTTCGAAATGGGTTGGGCAGTGCGATTTTTCAAACGCACATGAAGGAAAGGGAGTTATAAATATACAACCCTCATCTGTAAATAACATCGACACATAAAATATCTAAAATAATCTTTAATTCCGTTCACAAGCGCTAAACACATAGCAAGTCGGATTATCATCAAACAGTTAATTTTGAAGTCGGATAGGCAAAGCTGTAGTGGTCATGTATATTCTGGGCGAGAAAAAGCATGTCTTTGGCTAGATTATGTGTCGTTTTTGTTAAAAACAAAGAGTAAGAAATTGCT